>QJPP01003925.1:0-216344 GCA_003996215.1 Jaltomata sinuosa | reverse complement strand
AGAATAGGTATCCGATGCCGAGGATTGATGATTTGTTTGACCAACTTAAGGGGTCAGTCGTGTTTTCGAAGATTGATCTGAGGTCTGGCTACCATCAGTTGAGGATTAGGGCAGAGGACATCCCTAAGACAGCATTCAGGACACGTTATGGCCATTATGAGTTCCTAGTGATGTCTTTTGGGTTGACTAATGCCCCCGCAGCCTTTATGAACTTGATGCACCGTGTTCTTGGCCCGTATTTGGACTCATTTGTGATAGTTTTTATAGACGACATTTTGGTATACTCGCGTAGTAGAGATGAGCATGAGCAGCACTTGAGGGTTATACTCCAGACTTTGAGAGATCATCGGCTTTATGCCAAGTTCTCAAAGTGTGAGTTTTTGCTTGAGTCAGTTGCATTCCTAGGGCACGTGGTGTCTAAGGATGGGATTAGGGTTGATCCGGGAAAGATCTCAGCGGTTTGTGAGTGGCCTAGACCTACTACTGTTACTGAGGTTCGCAGCTTTATTGGGTTAGCAGGTTCCTACAGACGGTTCGTTGAGGGATTTTCTTCCATAGCAGCACCCTTGACTATGCTGACTAGGAAGGATATCCCATTTCAGTGGTCAGATCAGTGTGAGGATAGCTTCCAGAGGCGCTTCAGGCCTTATTGACTTCAGCTCCAGTTTTGACTTTGCCGGTTGAGGGTCAGAGCTTCCCCGTGTATTGTGATGCTTCTGGGGTTGGTCTTGGTTGTGTGTTGATGCAGCAGGGTCGAGTAATAGCATATGCGTCGAGGCAGCTGAAGGTTCACGAGCGCAACTACCCAACTCATGACTTAGAGTTGGCGGCGGTAGTTTTCGCGCGCAAGATCTGGAGGCATTACTTATATGGAGTTCACTGTGATATCTTCACCGATCACCGTAGTCTTCAGTATATCACGAGTCAGCGGGAATTGAACTCGAGATAGAGGAGATGGGTCGAGTTACTAAAGGACTATGACTTCACTATTCTGTATCATCCGGGCAAGGCGAACGTGGTAGCGGATACCTTGAGTCGAAAGACAGTGAGTATGGGTAGCCTAGCTTCTCTTTAAGTTTCAGAGCGGCCGTTGGCCTTGGACATTCAGTCCTTGGCTAACCGTTTGGTTAGGCTTGACTTGTTGGATCCTAGCAGAGTTCTCGCCAGTGTTAAGGTTCGTTCTACTTTGATTGATCAGATTCAGGGTCGTCAGTTTGAGGATCAATAGTTGTGTGACCTTCGTGATCAGGTTGTTTAGGGTGAGACCAGTCGGGCTACTCTAGATTCGGATAGGGTTCTAAGGTTTGATAGTCGCCTTTGTGTTCCGAGGATTAGTGATTTGATTCAGTTGATACTTCATGAGGCACATTGTACTAGATACTCCATTCACCCTGGCACAGCAAAGATGTATAGAGACTTGAGGCAACTTTACTGGTGGAGTGGTATGAAGCGGGATATAGCAGAGTTCGTATCTCGATGCTTGAACTGTCAGCAGGTTAAGTTCGAGCACATGAGACCTGGTGGTTTGATGCAGCGACTTCCCATTCCTGAGTGGAAGTGGGAAGGGATTACTATGGACTTCGTTGTTGGTTTGCCCCGTACTTCTCGTGGGTTTGATTCCATATGGGTGATTGTTGATAGGCTGACTAAGTCAGCACATTTCTTGCCGGTTCAGACTTCTTATGGCGCAGAGAGGTTAGCTCAGATCTACCTTCGTGAGATTATTCGATTGCACGGGGTCCCAGCTTCTATCATTTCAGACCGCGGCACTCAGTTCACATCTCAGTTCTGGAAGGGCTATTCAGCGAGATTTGGGTACAGAGGTTCATCTTAGTACCGCTTTCCACCCTCAGACAGATGGCCAGTCCGAGAGGACCATTCAGATTCTGGAGGACATGCTTCGGGCCTGTGTTCTTGACTTTGGAGGTTCTTGGGATCAGTTTGTTCCCTTGGCAGAGTTTGCTTATAATAACAGCTTCCATTCGAGTATCGGCATGGCACCTTTTGAGGCTTTGTATGGCAGGCGTTGCAGATCACCTGTAGGTTGGTTTGATGGTTTTAGTGCTGGGCCACAGAGCACAGATTTGCTTCGAGATTCCTTAGACCGAGTCCGAGTGATTCAGGATAGACTTCGGGCAGCTCAGAGCAGGCAGAAGAGTTATGCTGATCGTAGGCTTCGTGCCTTGGAGTTTAGTGTCGGTGACTTGGTGTTTCTCCGTGTATCGCCCATGAAGGGCGTGATGAGATTTGGTAGGCGGGGCAAGCTTAGCCCCAGGTATATTGGGCCATTTGAGATTCTGCAGAGGGTTGGTAGCGTTGCCTATCAGTTAGCCTTACCTCCGATGTTTTCAGCTATACATCCTGTGTTTCATGTCTCGATATTGCGTCGGTATATCCCAGATGAGTCTCATGTGTTGCAGTGGGATTCAGTTCAGTTGGATGAGGGTTTAGCCTTTGTTGAGGAGCCGACAGCTATTTTGGCCAGAGATGTCAGGAGATTGAGGTCTCGAGAGATCCCGGTTGTTAAGGTTCAGTGGAGGCACCGTCCAGTCGAGGAGGCTACCTGGGAGACCGAGAGAGATATGCGGGATCAGTATCCGCAGCTATTTTAGCCTTCAGGTACCCCCTTGACTATGACTTTCGAGGACGAAAGCCCTTTTTAGTAGTGGATGATGTAATGACCCTTCCGGTCATTTCCACGTTTAAGTTTTGAAGTCAAGCCAATCGACAAAAGATATCGTAAGACCTTTAATAAATTTTCTGAACCTTGGGTGAAATGTCTCGGAGCTTTTCTCCCAATATATAAAGAGTTATAAGTCCCCCGAAATACCAAATCGAAGGTTTACGAGTCTAGTTTCCAACGCACAAAACCTCACGTCCAACTGATCTTGGAGTAAAGAGTTATGACTGTTTTACCGCGGACTGTCTGGCAGAAAACGGGTTGCGAACCGGGTCGCGAATCGGGTCGGGTTAAACTCGATTTAAGCCTCAACGTCACGTTTTAAGACGCCATTTCAGTTCCGAAACAGTTATAAAAAATAAGGGAGGATCCCGAGGGAATTCTTGAGTATCGAAATCGTGCGTATTTGAAAATACGTTATTTAAAAGTTGAATTTGGTAAAGACTATATTAGTATTGCCTTTTCGAAATATTTTAAAGGTTTATGGGAAATATTTTTGAAACGTTATAATGGTTTATGTATTTATTTTATAAAGTTTTTATACATTGTAATATTTTAACGGAGATAGTAAATTTAGTTATGTTAAAATTTATTATTATAATATAGTAGGTTTTATTGGAAATGATTTTCTATCAATTATGATATATTTGAAAAGTTGTATTTGTTATACCACGAATTTATGCAATACCCGAATATATAAATAACGGGATAAGAATATTGTTTTGTTGCCACCTCCACTCCACGTGGAAGTGGAGGGAGTGGACACCATAGTCCATACGTGGCCTGCCATGCCAAATGTCCCACCCACTTTAATTAATTTCAACAAAGCATGCTGCCTACTCACTTAAGGATTGAACAAATTATTTGACAATTGCTGCCACTTGCATAATACCTCTTTGGGAAGTAATGTTTATGCAAAGCAGCCTCAGTTCTTCATTCACCTTGTCACATTAAAAATTAATTCCCATAAGCAAGATCTTGATAATTTATTGGATCACCGAAAATAAAATCAATTATCTACGTCAAGTTATTCAAGCACAAATCCGATTCTGATCTAGTTTTGGATTTTCTCGGAGTGGTTCGAGCTTGGACATCGTTCTAGCATCTTGTCATCGGACGACAGGTAGGTTACGGTTTATTTTCCCTAGACTCCGCATATATAGAATAAAATTGTATTAATGGGCATCCTTGGGTTGGATTATTAGGTTGGCACCACAGACCTCGACCGCTTTATTCATGTCCGCCTACTTTTGTTCTCCGTTGTTTGTAGTATTTGCCGTTATATTTTATTTACCCTTGTGGTCCTGTGAGGCCTTGTTGACTCTGGAACATAGAAGGTGGGATTTTGGAAATGTCCGCGAGTCCCGGGCATAGAATTATCCTTCTAGGCTGGTTATGCTTGCTGAGTAGCTGTGGGCCTGTGCAGGGTCGATAGGTTGATTGTGAGCTGCGGGGCAGCTATTGTGTGTGATCATACCATTTCCATGCATATAAAGAGGTTTTATCCATGTTTTACTGTGGTTTTGGCTTCGGGCCTACTGGCACTGTTTTCTAAACCTTGCATGGCCCGGGGGGCCCGTTTTTTATGGAAATGATTTGGAAATGGTTGATTTCACTTGTGAGATTTTGGGCAAGAAAAGTAAAATTATGTTTTAAAGACACCAGTTTTACTACTACGCTAGACTCGGCAGGGCCGGAGTGCTAGTTGAGTTTTCTTGCTACTTGAGATGATTTTTAGTCTCGGTCGGACCGAGCACCTGAGATGACTTTTTACTGTTTAGACCCGGTTACGCCCGGGCACCCTTGGAGGGGTTTTTGAGATATTTTCCTACTATTTTTAGTCCTGGACAGGGTTTGGGCATGCATATTCGAGACTGGGTCTCTATCTTGATATCGAGACTGGGTCTCTATCTTGATATTGAGACTGGGTCTCTATCTTGATACCGGACTTGCTTCCGGACGACATGTTCTGATACTGAGATTTAGTATGGGGTCGGGGACTCCATGGACCTTACCATCCGGGCCAGGGGCTACGGGCTGCGTGTGCCGGTGGAGGGGTATACGGTGGAGTAGAGGTATACGGGCAGAGTCCTTCCATGGAACCTACCTGCTGGGCCGGATCGGCACCGGAGGAGGTACATACAGAGATACCATGGCACTTGAGATCTTCATGCATCATATCATTCATTGTTTGAGGCTCCACCCTTGTTTGTTGTTTGCTGATTGTACGCTCCGGTAGTATGGGATGCCGGAGGGTTTGTTTTCACTTGTTTGTGTTCCTCGGTTGTGTGGGCGGCCGGGGGACTGTAGGTAGACTTTTGTTATTTACTTACAGAGTTGTTCTCTATTATGGATAAGTATGATGTAGGTCACTGCTAGACTGTTATTTTCTGGATTGAGATTGATATGATTAGTTTAGTTTGATTCATGTCTCTGAGCATGCCTATCATTATTCTTTCTCTCTTCTTCTTACACTTGAGGTTACCGGTATACCGTCCATTTCGTAAACTTATTTTGTATACACTATTATTGCAAGGACCCCAGGTGCGTTGTTTCTTACTTTCACCTGTGCCTTTGGTGTGTATATTCTGCCTACTAGCCTCATATGTGGTTCTGTTGATTTCCCTCTGGGCTAGTTCCTGTGTACCTTTCGTTGATTTCTGTGACTACTTGCTTCTATTCTGTCTATTACTGCGCTTTTATCTTATATGTGCCCAGTCGGCCTATGATACCTACTGGGTACCTTATGCTTCGCATTTGGTGCTCACCCCTACCCCCTGCATCTTTGGGTGCAGATCCTGGCGTGGGCCATCGCCGTTAGATCGCTGTGATTCGTGCTTGGAGATCTGTTGAGGACTACTTCAGGCTGAGGGTGAGCTCTTGGCAATCGGAGCTTAGCTTTAGTTTATCGTTTGCTTCATGTACTCTATTACCATTCAGAGACATCTGTATATATAGTTTTGGGTTTATTTGTACTCCATGTATGTAGTTTGGCTCTGTACTATGATACCAGGTCTTGGGGTTTGGTTTAATTTCCGCATATGTATATATTTATATCCATGTCATCTATTTTATTCGTCTTGTTCCCTTATTTGCTAGATAGTAGCCCATTACTAACTGTTCTGGGCTACGGGGGTTGGTTCACCTACCGGGGGTTGTAGGTGCCATCATGACCGAGAAATTGGATCGTGACACTATGTTAAGTCTATATATGTATGAATTTGAATTGCATGGCATCATATATGTCTGATTGCTTTTCGAACAGTTTTGGCATAAGATATGTCACCAGTTATGAACAGCTTTGACATCAGATATGTCATTGATTATAAACAATTTTTACATCAGATATGTCATCAATATGAACAGTTTTGGCATCAGATATTCCCAATATTATATAAGCTATATGTATGTTTTGGGAGTAGTATTAGCACCGAGTTGGAAAGGGTGAGAGTACCCAAAAAGGTCCCAAAATAACGTTCCCCCATAGGTCTTAAGTCCCCTCTGTTGGGCATCAGTTTTGGTGATCATGCCACAATAATGCCTTTATACCCTGGCAAGGTATATTGGGTCCTCTCGATGGTGAAGATACATCAAATTCCATGTAGCTCACATGGTCTATGTCGGTTAGAGAACCTCCCACAGAAAACAGTTTATGCTTTTAAAACATGCATTTGACTCTTATTCAGATTTCAGACTTATTACTTATGATTATGTTTTAGCTTATAGAAAGTATTAGAGTCATTGCGCTCAGTTTATCTCTAAAAGTATTATTTCAGTTATTTAAAGTATACTTAGCATATTTTCATCATGTTCATGCATTGCTCACCTACTTAGTACATTCCATAGTACTAACGCATATTGCGCTGTATCATTTGATGATGCAGATTCAGGTGTCCCTTCACAGCTTCGTGGCTAGAGTTCCCAGCCACTCACGCTCAACTTTGGTGAGTCCTCATAGTACGAGGACTAGACTTTATTCTAGCTTTTCTATGTTTCCTTTCCTTCCAGATTGTTGAGTTAGTTGGGGTAGTGTCCCATCAACTCCTTATGCTAGTAGTAGAGGCTTTTCAGACATAGTGTCGTTGGGTTCCGTTGGATGATTGTATCTCTTGATTCGGCTTTCTGTTTATGATATTCTGAGTCTTTATCTATGATTTCTTCCGCTTATCTTTTGTTATGATTGAGAATGCTATGACCAAGGGTTAGCTTGGGATCCTTGTGGTTCCAAATCCCGTGTTATGTCTAGGGGGTAACCTCGGGGGGTGACAAACCTGGTATCAGAGCCTCAGGTTCAAGAGTCCTATGATGTCTAAAAGCCGCATCGAGTAGAGTCTTTTTCATGTGTGTGAAGCATGCCACACATATGAGAGGGAAGATATGAGATGTTTTAGGAAAACTTCACTTCTTTCATGATCACGTCGTGCGATAGAGCTTAACTTTAATGTTCCTCTAATCCTTATGTTATGCATTTCAGACTATGCCTCCTCGACATTCTATGCCTCTCCGAGCCGCTCGCAATGCTGCTCCTCAAGTTCTAGTTCTCGATGTAATGAATGATGAGTTTAGGAATGCTATTCACTTGCTATCCCAGACTTTGGATACTCAGGCCAATCAAAAGGCTCCTGCCCCGTCCATCCTCAAGGAGGGGTAGCTGCCTGAGTTCGTGACTTCATCTGTATGAACCCACCAGAGTTTTGGGGTTCAAAAGTGAGTGAGGACCTGCTCAAATTTATTAATGAAGTGAAGAATATCTTTGAGGTTATGTAAGTGGTTGGGGTTGATTGTGTTGAGCTTGCATCCTATCAACTCAAGGATGTGGCTCACATTTGGTTAACGCAATGAAAAGAGAATAGGGTGAGGGATGCGATCCCCATGACTTGGGAGTGTTTTGAGAGAGCCTTTCTTGATAGGTTCTTTCCCCGTGAGTTGAAGCAAGCGAAAATGGAAGAATTTGTGAACTTGAGACAGGGTTCAATGTTCGTGCGAGAGTATAGTTTGAAGTTGACTCAGTTGTCTAGATATGCTTCCTCCATAGTAGCGGACCTGCATGATCAAATGAGCAAGTTCATATATGGGGTTTCTGATGTGGTGAAGAATGAGTGTAGGTCTACTTTGTTATTGAGTGATATGAACATTCCTCAACTCATGACTCTTGCTCATCAGATTGAGGGTGACAAGCTTAGGGAGATTGCAATGGAGAATAAGAGGGTTAGATCCGAGGGATCAGGTTTTGGTCATCACAGGTCTGGAGGTGGACATCGCTCTTCTTTCCAGAAGAAGCCATCAGGATTCGGTCATTCTTCTGCTAGTGCTCCTACTCAGGCTCAGAAGCCTCGTTATGATCAGGTTGGTAGAGGATCTGTTTCCTATTCCCAGACTCAGGGTAGTGTTACTAAGGGGCCTTCCTACCCAGCTTGTGTTAAGTGTGGGAAGACTCACCCCGATGACTGTTTTGCTGGTAGAGAGGGTTGTTTTGGGTGTGGTCAGACTGGGCACCATGTTAGAGTTTACCCTTCGGCTAAGAAGTGGCAAGGAGGTGGTAGGACTCAGTCTACCCCAGTAGCTTCAGGTGGTAGACCAGCCCTGCAGGACGCAGCTTCTAGTTCTGGTGGTCAGCGCTAGAACCGTCTTTATGCTATGTCCTCCCACCAGGATTAAGAGAGTTCTCCAGATGTGGTTATCGGTATGTTGAAAGTCTTCTCTCTTGATATGTATGCCTTGTTGGATCCCAGTACCTCCTTATCTTTTGAAACCCCTTATGTGGCTTGTAAGTTCGAAGTTCATCCTGAATTGCTTTTAGAACCCTTTCATGTTTCTACTCCTGTTGGTGAGTCAGTCCTAGCCGAAAGAGTCTATCGAAATTTCCCTATCTCAGTCCTTCATAGA
Source organism: Jaltomata sinuosa (assembly GCA_003996215.1). Taxonomy (NCBI): domain Eukaryota; kingdom Viridiplantae; phylum Streptophyta; class Magnoliopsida; order Solanales; family Solanaceae; genus Jaltomata; species Jaltomata sinuosa. Next base: position 207,778 of record QJPP01003925.1, on the reverse strand, counting down.
GTCACTTCAGCAGATTTAGCAGAGTTGGAAATGACTGATTTTGATGTTATTCTTGGTATCGACTGGTTGTATGCATGATATGCCTCAGTTGATTGCTGCACTCGTGTGGTTAGTTTCAAGTTTCCTAATGAACCTGTCCTAGAATGGCAAGGTAGTCCCGCTTCCTCGAAGGGTCGTTTCATATCTTATCTTAAGGCTAGGAAGATGATTCCTAAAGGTTATGTCTATCATATAGTTTGGGTTGTGGATATGGAGTCCGAGACCCCAACTATTCAGTCTGTTCCTATTGTGAATGAATTCCCAGAAGTATTTCCTGATGATTTGCCCGGAGTCCCGCCCGAGCAGGAGATTGACTTTGGGATAGATCTTCTTCCGGATATGAATCCTATCTCTATTTCTCCCTATAGAATGTCCCCTGTGGAACTCAAGAAGTTGAAAGATCAGTTGAAGGACTTTCTTGATAAGAGTTTCATCAGGCCTAGTATATCTCCTTGGGGGGCCCAGTTTTGTTTGTTCGAAGGAAAGATGGATCTCTTAGAATGTGTATTGATTACCGCCAATTGAACAAGGTCACAATCAAGAATAAGTATCCCATTCCTAGGATTGATGACTTGTTTGATCAACTTCAGGGTGCTAGTTTCTTCTCCAAAATTGACCTTAGATCCGGTTATCATCAGCTTCGAGTTCGGGAATATGATATCCCAAATATAGCCTTCAGGACTTGGTATGGTCATTATAAGTTTGTTGTGATGTCTTTTGGTTTAGCGAATGCTCCTGCAGCTTTTATGGATTTGATGAACCATGTGTTCAAACAGTATTTAGATATGTTTGTGATTGTTTTCATTGATGATATCCTCATCTACTCTTGGAGTGAGGAGGAGCATGCGGATCACTTGAGGGTTGTGTTGCAAACTCTCAAGGATAGACAGTTGTTTGCTAAGTTTAGCAAGTGTGAGTTTTGGATGCAGTCTGTTGCTTTTTTGGGTCATATTGTGACTACAGATGGTATTCGGGTTGATGCTCAAAAGATAGAGGCAGTAAAGAACTGGCCTAGACCTACTTCCCCGTATGATATTAGGAACTTTTTGGGTTTGACTGGTTAATATAGGAGGTTTGTGGAAGGTTTTTCTTCTATTGCTTCCCCTTTGACCCGATTAACTCACAAGAAGGTGAAATTCTAGTGGTTCGACTTGTGTGAGAAGAACTTTCAGGAATTGAAGACTAGATTGACCACCGCTCTAGTGTTAGCTCTAACCGAGGGCTTGGATGATTTTTTTGTGTAATGTGATGCTTCTCGAATTTGTTTGGGTTGTGTTTTGATGCAGCGTGGTAAGGTGATTGCCTATGCCTCTAGATAGCTTAAGACTCATGAGAAGAACTATCCTACTCATGATCTTAAGTTAGCAGCCGTGGTCTTTGCTTTGAAGATTTGGAGGCATTACTTGTATGGTGTGCATGTGGATGTATTCGCCGATCATAAGAGTCTTCAATATGTGTTCACTCAAAAGGAATTGAATTTGCGACAAAGGAGATGGCTTGAACTCCTTAAAGATTATGATATGAGTGTGCTTTACTATCCGGGTAAGGCCAATGTTGTTTCAGATGATTTGAGTAGGTTGTCCATGGGAAGTGTAACTTCTATTGAAGTTGGAAAGAAGGAATTGGTTAAAGAAGTTCATAGGCTTGCTCGGTTGGGAGTTAGCCTTATGGACTCGACTGAAGATGGTGTGATTGTGACTAATGGTGCCGAATCATCCTTCGTGGCTGAGGTGAAAGCCAAACAAGACCAAGATCCCATTCTACTTCATCTTAAGGGTGCAGTTCGTCAGTAAAGGGTTGAGGTTTTTTCCCAAGGGGGAGATGGTGTGCTTCATTATCAGGGTCTCTTATGTGTGCCAGATGTTGATGGGTTGAGACAACAGATTTTGTCTGAGGCCCAAAGTTCTAGATACTCCATTCATCCGGGTGCCACTAACATGACCTACAGGAAGTCTTTTGGTGGAATGGTTGAAGAAGGACATCAATATGGACTTTATTACGAGTTTGCCTCGTACTCGAAGGCAACATGATTCCATTTGGGTAATCATTGATCGGATAACCAAGTCATCCCATTTCTTGGCTGTTAATACTATGGATACAACATATGATTATGCCAGACTCTACCTTCGGAGATAGTCCGATTGCATGGTGTTCCCTTGTCAATCATTTTTGATAGAGGCCCTCAGTTTACATCTTAGTTTTGGAAGTCATTTCAGAATGGTCTTGGTACCAAGGTAAAGCTTAGCACAACCTTTCATCCTCAGACAGACAGCCAGGCAGAGCGTACAATTCAGACATTGGAGGATATGTTGAGAGCATCTGTGATTGATTTCAAAGGTAATTGGGATGATCACTTGCCTCTTATCGAGTTTGTCTACAACAATAACTTTCACTCTAGCATCTAGATTGCTCCGTATGAGGCACTTTATGGCCGAAGGTGTAGATATCCTATTTGTTGGTTCGAGGTTGGTGAGGCAGCCTTGATTGATCCAGATTCTGTACATTAGACCATGGAGAAAGTTCAGCTTATTCAGGAGAGGTTGAAGACCGCTCAGAGTCAACAAAAATCTAATGCAAATGTGAGGAGAAGGGAGTTGGGCATCAGTTTTAGTGATCACGCCACAATAATGCCTTTATACCCTGGCAAGGTATATTGGGTCATCTCGATGGGGCAGATATATCGAATTCCATGTAGCTTTACATGGTCTATGTCGGTTAGATAACCTCCCACAGAAAACAATTTATGCTTTTAAAACTTGCATTTGACTCTTATTCAGATTTCAAACTTATTACTTATGATTATGTTTCAGCTTATAGAAAGTATTAGAGTCATTGCGCTCAGTTTATCTTTAAAAGCTTTATTTCAGTTATTTAAAGTATACTTAGCATATTTTCATCATGTTCATGCATTTCTCACCTACTTAGTACTTTCCATAGTACTAAAGCATATTGCGCTCCATCCTTTGATGATGCAGATTCAGGTGTCCCTTCACAGCTTCGTGGCTAGAGTTCCCCGCCACTCACGCTCAGCTTTGGTGAGTCCTCATAGTACGAGGACTAGACTTTATTCTAGCTTTTCTATGTTTCCTTTCCTTCCAGATTGTTGAGTTAGTTGGGGTATTGTCCCATTAACTCCTTATGCTAGTAGTAGAGGCTTTTCAGACATATTGTTATTGGGTTCCGTTGGATGATTGTATCTCTCGATTCGACTTTCTGTTTATGATATTCTGAGTCTTTATCTATCATTGCTTCCTCTTATCTTTTGTTATGCTTGAGAATGCTATGACCAAGGATTAGCTTGGGATCCTTGTGGTTCCAAGTTCCATGTTAAGTCTAGGGGGTAACCTCGAGGCGTGACAAAAATAGTGAAATAAGTCTCAAACCTCCATCAAGGATTCCCGACATGACCGGGTCTAAAACAGAAGCAATACAGCTCAGATGCTCAGATCGACTGATTCTAATATCATCTCAATTTAGTAAAATGCCAATCTAGCACCACGGCCCTGCCGAGTTTAGAAATAGTAGGAAAACTATGATAAAAACTCATATTTAACTCTTTTACCCCAAGAAGATTCATGCAAGGTATTTCCAAACTAATGTAAAGTCATTTCAGCCGAAAATGATCCCCCGGGTCCATGCAAGTTTAGAAAACTAGTCAAAGTAGGCCCGAAGCCTAAACCGTAGTAAAATATGCGGAAAATCCCTTATTATGTATGGGAATGGCATGATCAATCACAAATAGCAGCCCAACGACTCACAACAAACTTATCGGCCCTGCACAGCCTCAAAGCGCTCTACAACACAGATAGCCAGCCTAAAAATCATGATAACAATATTCGAGACTCACAGAGACCCCCAAATAACCCACCATCTATGGTCCAGAGTCAATACAATTCCACGCAGGACCACAAGGGTGATAATATCATTCTACAAGAATACTACACACAACGGAGGAATGAAACGAGGAGGACATGGAAAAGCGGTCAAGGTTTGTTGTGCCAAGCTATAAATCCAACCCAAGGATGCCAATTAGTATAATTTTATCCTATATATGAAAAGTCTAGAGAAGTTAGATCGTAACCTACCTGTCGTCCGATGACAAGCTGGTGAAACGATGTTGTCTGAGCCCGAACCGTTCTGAGAAGCCCCGAACGAATTCACACTATCAAGAACATAAGCTACACAATAAAATATGACTAACAATACCCATATTGCTAGAATTGTAGCTGAGTCAAAATCTATGTTTAAAGCAGGCCCGCAGGGACCAAAACTTGAAATCAAAAACGAAAAGAAGCATGATAAACATACTACTCATGTGAGTGCATGCCCCAAATTTGAGCAAATTTGAGCAAATTTGGCCAAGAGAAAGGGTTCAAAACAGCCCGCTCAAGTAATGAATTAAAGAGGGAAATTTCAAAGACTTGAATCAAAAAATTAAAGAAAGAAGTTACCCACCACGATGAGATGAAAGCACGCCAACGAACTGAATTCCCCGAACCCACAAGCATGCAACCAAAAATGAGCAGCGACTACAAGGAAATTTTTTCCCAAGCTTATGATTTCATCAATGGAGGTTTTTAATTTAGAAGAAGTAAAGTTGGGGAATAAAGAGCTTACCCAAACGACGAAGGAGAGAGATTAATCACCAATTATGGACCCCCCAAGACAAGGAATGATATGGGAGCAATTTGGTTTGAGAGAAAATAAGTTTAGAGTGAGAAAACTTGGGGAAAAAGGTTGAAAAACCGAAGTTGAGGGATTTTATAGGGGCTGGACGCAACAAAAATATCAGCAATGCTAAAAACTTCTACGGGGCATTCCAAGCACAATCAAAACCCAATACTCAGAAACCAATAATACTATTAGAGTGGAAACAATGTTCCGGACATAACAAAGTCGACGAAACTTCCATACGATGTCTTTTCAAGGACTGTTGACTTGGGTCAACATTAACTAAAATCAACCAAACACCAAAAATGAGCCCCGCTCACCATGGACCCGAACCAACTGCCTACCTAACCCAAACTTATTATTCCGGAGCTGATGGAATCGTCAGATTTTGAATCCGATGCTCCGATCATTGAAAGCTGACCGACATTACACTTTCAACTCCAAATAAACTGAAAACAGAAAAACTGACATAAAACCCACACCAGAAGTTCTCAAGCCTCAACTAAAGGTTCAACTAGACCAAACTCAATGTTTTGGAGCTAATGAAACTATCAGAATTCGATTCTGAGTATGTTAGCTAAGAATATTGACTAAAGTCAATGAATACCTAAGTTAGACTCTAAAATAGGGAAACAATCATAACAACCAAATAAACAGTCAGGGAACCAAACCACCGATCCCAGTAAGCCATAAATGACTTGGGGCCGCTACAGGAAGGCTCTAATAGTACAAAAAAGGCGTAAACGTGAAAAATAACTGGAAGTGTCATTATATCATCCACTACTAAAAAGGACTTTCATCCTCGAAAGTCAAGAAGAAGGAGGTACCTGAAGGCTCAAACAACTGTAGATACTGAGCTCGTATATCTCTCTCGGTCTCCCAAGTAGCCTCCTCAATCGGAAGATGCTTCCACTGAACCTTTACAACAAGAATCTCTCTAGACCTCAACCTCCTAACATCTCAGGCCACAATATCAACTAGCTCCTCCATAAAAGCAAACCTCTCATCCAACTGAACCATGTACCACTGAAACACTTGAGACTCATCTAGAACATACTATCTCAACATCGATACATAAAATATAGGATTTATAGATGAAAACATCGGAGGCAATGCTAACTGATAAGCAACACTACCAACCCTCTGAACAATCTCAAATGACCCAATGTACCTAGGGCTAAGCTTACCCCGCTGACTAAATCTCATCACGTCCTTAATGGAAGACACATAGAGGAATACCAAATCACCAACACTAAACTCCAAGCACGAATTCTATGATCATCGTAGATTTTTTGCCTACTCTAAGCTTCTCGAAGTCTATCTTAGATCACTCTGACTCAGTCTAAGGAATCCTGAAGTAAACCTGTACTCTATGGCCTAGACTCTAATCCATCGAACTAACCAATCAGTGAACTGTAATACCTACCAAATAATGCCTCAAAAGGTTACATGCTAATGCCCGAATAAAAGATATTATTATACGCAAACTCGACCAAAGGCACAAACTGATCCCAAGAACGTCCAAAGTCAAGAACACAGGTCCGAAAAATTACTTCAAGGACCTGAATAGTCCTCTAAGACTGGCCATCTATCTGAGGGTGGAATGAATTACTAAGCTAAACCTTTGTACCCAAATCTCTCTGAATAGCTCTCCAGAACTGAGATGTGAACTGAGTTCCACGGTCTAAAATGATAGAAGCTTGGATCCCATGCAATGGAACAACCTCTTGAATGTATATCTGAGCTAACCTCTCTGCATTGTAAGTAGTTTGAACCGGAAAGAAGTGCGCTAACTTAGTCAGTCGATCCACAATTACCTAAATAGAATCGAAACCCCTCGAAGTATGAGGCAACCTAACTACGAAATCCACAGTAATCCTTTCCTACTTCCACTCAAGAATGAGAAGTTGTTGCATCAAACCATCAGGTCTCATGTGCTCGAACTTCACCTGCTGACAGTTGAAGCACTGAGATACAAACTCCACTATGTCCTACTTCATACCACTCTACCAGTAAAGCTACCTCAAGTATCTGTACATCTTTGCTGCACCAGGATAAATGGAGTATCTAGAACAACGTGTCTCATAGAGTATCAACTGAATCAAATCCCCAACTCTCAAAACACACAATCGACTAGCAAACCTCAGAACCCTATTTGAATCTAGAGTATCTCGGCTAGCCTCACCCCGAACCACCTGATCATAAAGGTCATACAATCTCTGATCCTCAAACTGTCGGCTTTGAATCTGATCAACTAGAGTAGAATGGACCTCAATACTAATAAGAATTCTGTTGGGATCCGACTGGTGAAGACTAACAAAATGGTTAGCCAAGGACTGGATGTCCAAGGCCAACGGCTGCTCAGAAACTGAAAGTGAGGCTAGGCTACCCATACTCACTGCATTCTGACTCAAGGCATCCACTACCATGTTTGCCTTTCCTGGATGGTATAGAATAGTGAAATCGTAGTCCTTCAGCAACTCAATCTATCTCCTCTGCCTCGTGTTCAACTCTCACTGACTCATAATGTACTGAAGACTACGGTGATAGGTGAATATCTCGCAATAAATCCCATATAAGTAGTGCCTCCAGATATTGAGCGTGAAAACTACTGCCGCCAACTATAAGTAATGAGTGAGGTAGTTGAGCTCATGAACCTTTAGTTGCCTTGATGCATATGCTATCACACGACCTTGCTGCATCAGTCTAAAACCAAGACCAACCCCAGAAGCATCAGAATACACCAAAAAACTCTAACCCTCAATCGGCAAAGTCAACATAGGAGCTGAAGTCAACAAGGCCTTAAGACTATAAAAACTATCCTCGCACTAATCTGACCAATGAAATGGGACATCTTTCCTAGTTAGCATAGTCAAGGGTGCTGTTATGGAAGAAAATCCCTCGACGAACCTCTGATAGTACCCTGCTAACCCAGTAAAGTTGCAAACCTCGGTAGGAGTAGTAGGTTTTGGCCAATCACAAATAGCTAAAATATTACCTGAGTCCACTATAATCCCATCCTTAGACACCACGTGTCCTAGGAATGCAACTGACTCAAGCCAAAACTCTCACTTTGAGAACTTGGCATACAACCGATGATCTCTCAAAGTTTGGAGTATAATCCTCAAGTGCTGCTCATGCTCATCTCTACTTAGCGAGTACATCAAGATATCATCTATGAAAACAATCACAAATGAGTCCAACTACGGGCTAAGCACCATATGCATCAAGTCCATGAAGGATGCGGGGGCATTAGTCAACCCAAAAGACATCACTAGGAACTTATAGTGGCCATAGCGCATCTTGAATGCTGTCTTAGGGAAGTCTTCCACCCAAATCCTCAACTGGTGGTAGCCTGATGTAACACCCCAGAATTCAATCCAGCTTTTAAACTTAAGAACTCTAAAAAATTTGAAACTTCTAGGAATCACGAGTCAAGTTTGCGATTCGTAAGAGGGATCACGACTCGTGGAAGTGACTCGTGAAACCAACTTTGCAACTACTACCTCTGGTGTAAGAACCATGAGTGGAGTGTATGGGTCGTGATTAGTTTCACGAGTCATGGAAATGACCCGTGGAACTCAGACTGAGGGCAGTCTATTTCCAAGAAACCACGAGTTGGTCCTACGACTCGTGGAAGTTTCCATGAGTCATCCTGTTAAACCGTAAGACCTCATCTGCAGCCTAAAATTTTTGCTCAGGAACTACAACTCTAGTCCACGAGCCGTTGTTAGTTCTACCATCCGTGGAAGGGACCCGTGGAACCTGAAGCCAAGTTTTAAAATAGCTTTTTCCTAATTACATCCCAGAGGTATTTTAGCTATTATCCACCTTTTTATCTCCTAAGTGAGGTCGTTTTGGACATTCTTAGCATGATTTCTATCCCTATTAGCCTAAGTCCCTTCTCATTACCTCATTCATTTCCAAAAATGGAAAAGAACTCCTTCAAGCTCCAAGTTGAAGTCTCCTTTTCTTTTCCATTTCAAATGGGTTAACTTCAATCAAGGTATACGAGTATTCAACAATGGGTCCTTTCACCCTTATTCCCAAAACCCAAAATCTTAATTTTGATTTCATAAACTTTCAAATTAGGGTTTTTACCCAATTCTTATGGGTTTTGCTATGAATTTCTTTCTCATGATTTTATTATGAAATCACTACTAAATTTCATGATATTGCATGGGTTCTAACATATGAATTCCTACTTTAAAATTGAAGGCTAATTATGGCAAATTCTATATGCATAATTTCAATTAAGTAAATTGGGTATTTGATAGCATGTTTTCACGAATTTCAAGCAAGCGCATGCCTAGTTCCTATGTTGTATGAAAGTATATGTATTATGAAATTGAAATAGTGCCATGCAAGTTTTCAAGTTATGAACTATTTGCAATGCAAGACACTCGATGTGGGATCAATGCTCATGAATCATTTTTTAAACCAAGATTCGTGAGTATTATGAAGATCCGGGTTATGAACATGTTTGTGAACAAGCTTGACATCTAGTTATGTCACATGTATGTGAGCCTTATGTTATATGTTTTGAGAGTAGTATTTAGCATCAAACGATGAGGGTTCTAGATAACCCAAGTCAAAAACTATGTTGCCATCGTAGGTTGCCCTTCGTGGGTTATGAAAGGATCCTTATGAACATGGTTCTAACCTAGGCCGGTTAGGACAACCTTTTTCAGTGTGGGTGCATGATACTGGACTCCATGTAGCTCATCATGGTTTAATGTCGGTTAAGACAAACTCCCACATGATTATTTTCAAGTTATGAAGTTATATGATACTTTACTTTGAACCTTGACTTTACTTCATGTTTATGCCTTATATCTTGATAATTACTTATGTTATCTCTTATTTAGAAAGATCTCATTTTAAGCATGTTTTATGTATGTTTTATCATGATTATGCAAATCCTACATACTCGGTACATCCTATAGTACTAACACATACTTGGGTTGTATCCTCTTGATGATGCAGATTCAGGTTCCCTTCCACAGGCACGTGGATAGAGTTCACATGCCATTTCCAGTCAGTGTCGGTGAGTCCTCATGGTTCGAGGTCTAGTTATGATTACCAACTAGTTTTTGGTTATTTATTTCCATACATTGAGTTAGCTAGGGTCTTGTCCTAGCAACTCCTTATGTCATGTGTAGAGGCTTTTCAGACACAGCCAGTATTCGAGACACTCTTTTAAGACTATGTTCCGTATTGACTTATCATTTATGGTTTTGGATTTGCCTAATATTCTATCTATGCTTCCACTATGCTTTCTTATGAATGACTGAGTATGCTATGACTAAGGGTTAGTCTGGGACACTCGTGCCCCCGATCCTGTGTTACGTCTACGGGGTAACCTCAGGGCTTGAAAAACTTGGTATCGGAGCCTCAGGTTTAAGAGTCCTAGGATGTCTGAAGGCTACATCGAGTAGAATATCTTTCATGTATGTGAAGTGTGTCACACTTATTAGAGGGAAGCTATAAGATGTCTTAGAAAAACCTCACTTCTTTCATGATCACATTGTGCGTTAGAGTTTAAGTCTGATATCCCTCTAATCCTTTCTTTGTAGATTTCAGATCATGCCTCGATGTGCTATGCCTCACCGAGTCACTTAGAATGGTGCTCCTCTAGTTCCAGCCCCTGAGGTCACGAATGAGGAATTTAGGAATGCCATCTTTATGCTAGCCCAGACCTTGGCCGCTCAGGCCAACCAGGAAACTCCTATCCCTATACACCTTCAAGGTGGGGTAGCAGCCCGAGTTTGTGATTTTATCCATATGAACCTGTCTGAATTCTAGGGTTCAAAGGTTGGGGAAGATCCGCTCAACTTTTTGGACGAGGTGAAGAAAATCTTTGATGTTATGCAAGTTGTTGGGGTTGATAGCGTTGAGTTAGCATCGTATCAATTGAAGGATGTAGGTCATATCTAGTTCACATAATGGAAGGAAGTTAAGGCTAGGTACGAGGTCCCAATGACTTGTGAGTGTTTCAAAAGGGCTTTCCTCGACCGGTTCTTTCCAAGGGAGTTGAGGCAAGCGATGGCCGAGGAGTTTGTGAACTTGAGACAGGGATCCATAAAACTCCAGGAGTACAGTTTGAGGTTCACTCAGCTCTCTAGATACACTCCTACTATGGTGGATGACCCACATGATCAGATGAGAAAGTATATCTATAGAGTCTTAAACTTGGTGAAAAAAAAGTGTAGATCTGCTATGATTTTGAGTGACATGATTATCTCCAGACTTATGAGTCATGCTCACTAGATCGAGGGGGACAAACTTAGGGAGATGGATAGAGAAAATAAGAGAGTTAGATCTGAGGGTTCAAGTTTTGGCCATCAGAGGTCTGGTGGCGGGCACCGCTCCTCGTTTTAGAAGAAGTCATCAGGACCTGTTCATTCTTCTGTTAGTTCTCCTACCCCAGCCCCGAGGCCTCTTTATGACCAGACTGGTAGAGGATATGGTTCTTATTCGCAGTCTTAGGGGAGTGTTGCTAAGGGATCCTCCCATCATATTTGCAGCAAGTGTGGGAAGAATCACCTGAGAGAGTGTTGTTTGGGCATAAGAGCATGCTTTAGGTGTGGATAGGCTGGACACATGATTAGAGATTGAACTTTCGCTAAGAAGGGGCAGGGAGGTGGTAGGGCTCAGTCTTCTCCAGCAGCCCCAGGAGGTCAACCAGCCCAGCAGGGTACAACTTCTAGTTCTGGTGGTCAGCGCCAGAACTACCTTTATGCTATGTCCTCTCGTCAGGACCAGAAGGTTTCCCCATATGTTGTTACTGGTATGTTGAAAGTGTTCTCCTTCGATGTGTATGATTTGTTGGACCCCAGTGCCTCCTTATCTTTTGTGACCCTTTATGTAGCATGCAAATTCAAAATTTCTCCTAAATTGCCTTTAGAACACTTTTGTGTTTATACTCCTGCTGGGGAGTCAGTCCTAGCCAAAAGAATCTACCGAAACTTCCCTGTCTCAGTCCTTCACAGAGTCACTTCAGCGGATTTATTAGAATTTGAGATGACTAATTTTGATGTTATTCTTGGTATGGATTGGTTGTATGCTTGTTATGCTTCAGTTGATTGTCGTACTCGGGTTGTCAGTTTGAAGTTTCCAAATGAACCCATCTTAGAATGGCAAGGTAGTCCTCCTTTCTCAATGGGTCATTTCATATCTTATCTTAAGGCTAGAAAGATAATTTCTAAGGGTTATGTTTATCATATAGTTTGAGTTATGGACACGGAGTCCGAAACCCCATCCGTTTAGTCTGTCCCTATTGTGAATGAGTTCCCAGAAGTGTTTCCCAAAGATTTGCCTGGAGTCCCTCCTGAACGAGAAATTGACTTTAGGATAGATGTTCTTCCAGATATGAATCCTATCTCTATTACTCCCTATAGAATGGCTCCCATGGAACTTAAGGAGTTAAAGGATCAGTTGAAGGATCTTCTTGATAAGGGATTTATCAGGCCTAGAATTTCTCCATGGGGTGCCCCAGTCTTATTCGTGCAAAAGAACGATGGTTCCATCAGAATTTGTATTGACTACCATCAGTTGAACAAGGTCACAATAAATAATAAGTATCCCATCCCTAGGATTGATGACTTGTTCGATCAGCTTCAAGGTACTAGTTTCTTCTCCAAAATTGACCTTAGATCCAATTATCATCAGCTTCGTGTTAGAGAGTGTGATATTTTGAAGACAGCCTTCAGGACTCGGTATGGTCATTATGATTTTTTTGTGATTTCTTTTGGTCTACCGACTGCTCCTACAACTTTTATGGATTTGATGAATCATGTGTTCAAGCAGTATTTGGATAGTTTTGTGATTGTCTTCATTGATAATATCCTTATCTATTCTTAGAATGAGGAGGAGCATGCAGACCATTTGAGAGTAGTATTGCAAACTCTCAAGGACCGACAGTTATTTGCTAAGTTTAGCAAGTATGAGTTCTGGATGCAGTCTATTGCTTTTCTTGGTCACATTGTCACTAGAGATGGTATTCAAGTTGATTCCCAAAAGATCGAGGCAGTAAAGAACTGGCCTAGAGTCACTTCCCCATGCGATATTCGGAGCTTTTTGGGTTTGGCTAGTTACTACAGGAGATTTATGGAAGGATTTTCTTCCATTGCTACCCCTTTGACTCGGTTGACTCTTTTGAAGGTTAAGTGGTATGATTTGTGTGAGAAGAACTTTCAGGAATTGAAGACTAGATTGACCACAACTCTAGTGTTGGTTAAACCCGAGGGCCTAGATGACTTTGTTGTGTATTGTGATGTTTCTAGGATTGGTTCGGGTTGTGTTTTGAAGCAACGTGGTAAAGTTATTGCTTATGCCTCTAGATAGCTTAAGACTCATGAAAAAATCTATCCTACGCATGATCTTGAGTTGGCAGCCGTTGTCTTTGCTTTGAAGATTTGGATACATTACTTTTATGGTGTTCACGTGGATGTATTCACCGATAATAAGAGTCTTCAATATGTGTTCACTCTGAAAGAATTGAATCTGCGACAAAGAAGATGGTTTGAGCTTCTTAAGGATTATGACATGAGTGTGCTTTATCATCTGGGTAAGGCCGATGTTGTGGCGGATGCACTTAGTACATTATCTATGGGTAGTGTGTCTTTAGTCAATGATGGGAAGAAGGAATTGGTTAATGAGGTTCATAGTCTAACTCGGTTGGGAGTTTGACTTATGGACTCGACAAAAGGTGGTGTTATTGTTCAGAATGGTTTTGAATCATTTTTGGTAGCTGAAGTGAAGGCAAAGCAAGACAGTGATCCTATTTTTCTTCAGCTAAAGGGTGCAATCCATAAATAAAGAGTTGAAGTTTTCTCCCGGGGGGAGATGGTGTACTTTGCTATCAGGGTCGATTGTGTGTGCCAGATGTAGACGGGTTGAGACGAAAGATTTTGACTGAGGCTCATAGATTTAGATACTCTATTGACCCTGGTGCCACCAAGATGTACCGTGATCTATGGGAAGTCTATTAGTGGAATAGTATGAAGAGGGACATAGCCAGTTTTGTAGCTAAGTTTTCCAATTGTTAGCAAGTGAAGGTAGAGCATCAGCGACCGGGTGGCATAACTCAGGATTTTGACCTTCCAACTTGGAAGTGGTAAGCGATCAATATGGACTTCATCACAGGTTTTCCTCATACTCGAAGAAAGCACAATTCGATTTGGGTGATTGTAGACCGGATGACAAAGTCATCCCACTTCTTGGCTGTTAAGACTACGAATTCAGTGGATGATTATGCCAGACTCTACATCCAGGAGATAGTCCGATTGCATGGTGTCCCATTATCAATCATTTCAGATAGGGGTACTCAGTTTACATCCCAGTTTTAGAGATTGTTTCAGAGAGGTCTTGGTACTCAAGTGAAGCTTAGCATAAATTTTCACCCATAGACGGATGGCCAGGCAGAGCATACTATTCAGACTTTGGAGGATATGTTGAGAGCTTGCGTGATTGACTTCAAAGGTAATTAGTATGATCACATACCTCTTATAGAGTTTGCCTATAACAACAACTTTCACACAAGCATCCAGATGGCTCTTTATAAGGCGCTTTATGGTCGGAGGTGTAGGTCTCCTATTGGTTGGTTTGAGGTAGGTGAGGCAGCTTTGATTGGTCCTGATTTGGTGCATGAAAATATGGAGAAGGTTTAGCTTATTAGGGAGAGTTTGAAGACCGTTCAGAGTCGATAGAAATCATATGCAGATGTGAGGAGAAGAGAATTGGAATTTGAGGTTGATGATTGGGTTTTTCTGAAGGTGTCACCCATGAAGGGTGTGACGATATTTTGCAAAAAGGAAAGCTTAGTACCTGTTTTGTAGGTCCTTATCAGATTCTGAGGAAAGTCGATAGGGTTGCTTATGAGTTGGATTTGCCAATAGAATTAGAAGCGGTTCATCTGGTTTTCCATGTTTCCTTGTTGAAGAAGTGTGTTTGTGATCCAACCTTGATTGTTACTTTGGAGGATGTAGGTGTAAAAGATAGTATCATCTATGAGGAGGTTCCCATGGAGATTCTTGATCATCAGATTCAGAGGTTGAGAAACAAAAAAGCCTCTTTGGTAAAAGTCCTCTGGAGAAATCAGCTTGTTGAGGGAGCTACTTGGGAAGCAGAAGCAGCCATGAAAGCCAAGTACCCTCATCTATTCCCTTCCAATTCTGTTTCAGCTTGAGGTAATAGTCTCCTCCTTAGTATGTTCCTCCGAGTCTATTCCATAAGTTTTCCTCATGATCCTAGCATGTATGCATGTTTTTCGTTGTTGATTTAGTTATGTTTTAAGTTACGAGCTCAGTCTTCATGTTTATCCTTGATATTTATGTTTTGTTGCTTCGTTGGACTGTTTTCTCTCTAGTTTTCCTTGTTTAGTCTTTATTCGAGAGCAAACTATCCCAAGGGGGAGATATTGTAAAACTCCAGAATTCGATCCAACTTTTAAACTTAAGAACTCTGAAAATTCTGAAACTTCTAGGAATCATGAGTGTAACACCCCGTACCTTTCAATACCTATGTGACTAAGTAAATATCGACGAAGATATTTGAGCTTGAGATTGTGAAGGGGTACTTTGGCCTAGAATTTGAAATGGTCAAATGTATATAAGTGTTAAGTTAAAGTATAAGGATGAGGTTTTTGAAAATGAGATAAAACAAGTGAGGTGCTTGCTCGACTTATCTAAGCTCTTAGGTGACAAGTAGGTGCATCACCTACCTACGCTAATGAACTAAGTTCCAAGGGCCGATTATGGGAAGCAACACCATGGATTATTAGACCGAATGGTAGCCCAAATGAAGCTTAAAGTTGTCCCATCAAAGCACAACCAAATCTGGCCCAAACAACTACAAAAGGTAGCCACCAATATTGACACCATTTTGACCCAATAGAAGCCCAAAATCAGCCACAAAACTTAACCCTTTTGAGGCCCAAGCAAAGGGTAATTTTGGCCCAAGTTTCTTGACCCATTTTGGCCCAAATATACTCAAAAAATTCGGCCAAAAAGGTCCCTTTATACAGTCCTTTTGTTGATCAATATTTATCACAAAAAGCTGGAAAAATTTCTCTCTTATCTCCTTTCCTTTTGGCAGCCCCTCTCTCCCCTTAGGGTTCTAAGAAGATCAAGATTCATTAAAGCTTAAGGTGAGTTAAACAACTTGTTATATTGGTATTAATCTACTACATATAGCTAGGATATCCTATGGTAAGAAATACATGAACTATGGCAGCCCCTTTCTTAAGATTTAACACATAGAAATTGTGTAACAACTAAGAGATTTCTTCTTCTCTTGTTGGTGTATGTGTAGGGGGTACTTAAGCTTTTCAAGGCATCAATAAAAAGAGGATAAAAACACCCCTTCAAGTTTGGTAAGTACTCTGCCCGTAATAATATTTTTGGATTGAAGTTTGGATGGACAATTGTTGTTGAATTGTTGTTATGAACTCACGGGACGGTGATCGGAAGCCGTGGGTTCTATGTGTTGCTATTGTATTTAGACATGGTGAATTGTGTAGGAGATGTTTGATGTGTTTTTTATTATTGGAGGCAGTAGTTTGGTGTGTGTGTGATGTATATTGGACAGGGGAGAAAGGTGTGACGATACACCTTTAATTAATGCAAAATACATAAATCTGCCCGAGAAATGTTTAGATACTGTTTTGGATAGGTTGCATCAGGTTTAAGAGTTAATATAAGATTCATATACCCTTATGTTGTAGATTAACTTAATAAAGGAAAGTCCAAGTTGTGGTAAGCGCAATCTTCAGAAGGAACGAGGTATGTTAAGGCTTCTTTATTTCTTATCGGCATGAATCTAGAAATAGAACTCTAAATCTCCGAAAGAAGGAATTTGAGTATTCTGTTGTAAGAGAGCTGATTTGGTAACTCAAAAAGTATTAAGGAACTAAGTTATACATTATGGTTATTCAAGTCGCCTTCTTATAAAAATCTGATTCTTTTTGCACGAAAAGTAAGTTATCCTTTTGTCAAGTTTCTTCTTTGTATTGTGATCCCTAATCAAGGTTTAGAAAGTACAAAAGGAAAGTTAGCAAGTCAAATACCCATTTATATGTGTTTGGTATGTAGAGTCCAACACCTAGTAAGCCAAGGCTAAAAAAGTTATCTAAATGAACCTTCATAAAGAACAAGAATAGTTTTGAAGGTCAATCTAGTAATACACTTATTATGCGTGGTTTGCGTGTTAGTGTGCACTGAGGTGCTACTGCCATATTGAGGCTATTATATACATAGTGTGTACTGAGGTGCTACTGTCATATTGAGGCCATTATATACATAGTGTGCGCCGAGGCGCTACTGCCATATTGAGGCTATTATATATAGGGTGCGCCGAGGCGCTATTGTGGTTCAGCGTGGGTTATAAAGAGTGAGTTGTGGTGTGAGTTAATTCATGTGTTGTATTCTAAAAAGAATAAAGGAGAAAGAGATTAACGAGTCTTACCAATTACAGTTTACAAGTTTCATATTATATCTTGTTTAGATTTACTACTTGCGACTTGCTTTTATGTTTCTACCTTACATGCCAGTATATTATTGTCGTACTGACGTACCCATTGCCTGGGGGAACTACATTCATTCCTGCAAGTCCAGATAGAAACCCAGATAGACCTCTTCAGTAGGAGTTGTAGAGTTCAGTCATTTTGGTAAGCTCCATTCTTCCTGGAGCTGACGAGTCAGAGGTCTAGCTTATATTTTGACCAGGTTATGTATATGTACAACTTATGGGTAGTCCAGGGCCCTGTCCTGGATATGAGATATTTTACTTTAGTCCTAGAGGCTTGTAGACGTGTATATGTATATCAGTGTTGGGTATGGCCTTGTCGGCCTTGTTATTAGCTATCTACTATGATAATTGCCTTGTCGGCCTTGAGTTATTTACCTACTACTAAGTTTTAAGTGTTTCAAATTGCTATTGTTAGTGACCTTGTCGGTCTAAGACCCCCAGCAGGTTCAATAGAGATACACTCTATTTTGGCACCCTCGGCCTTTTGGGGCTCTGGGTGTTGGTCATGCCTTCTATGGTTTGGGGCGTGACAATGAGTCAAGTCTAAGATTCATGGGAGGGATCACGACTCGTGGAAGTGACTTGTGAAAGAAGATCTGCAGCTCCCACCTCTAGTCTGAGAACCACGAGTGGAGTCTATGGGTTATGATTAGTTTCACGAGTCGTGGAAACCACCCGTGGAACTCAGACTGAGGGCAGTCTATTTCCCAGGAACAACGAGTTGGTCCTACAACTTGTGGAAGGTTCCATGAGTCATCCTATTAAATCGTAAGACCTCATCCACAGCCTAAAATTTTTGCTCAGGAACCACAACTCCAGTCCACAAGCCGTGGTTAGTTCTATGGTCCGGTGGAAGGGACTCGTGGAACTTGAAGCCAAGTTTTAAAATAGCTTTTTCCTAATTACTTCCCAGGGGTATTTTAGTTATTACCCACCTTTTTAACTCCTAAGTGAGGTCGTTTTGGACATTCTTAGCGTTATTTCTAACCCTATTAGACTAAGTTCCTTCTCATTACCTCATTCATCTCCCAAAAAGGAAAAGAACTCCTTTAAGCTCCAGGTCTCAAACTCCAAGTTCAAGTCTCCTTTTCTTTTCAATTTTAAGTGGGTTAACTTCAATCAAGGTATGTGGGTATTCAAAAATGGGTTCCTTTCACCCTTGTGCCCAGAACCCAAAATATTTATTTTGATTCCATGAACTTTCAAATTAGGGTTTTTACTCAATTCTTATGGGTTTTTCTATGAATTGCCTTCTCATGATATTATTATGAAATCACTACTAAATTGCATCATATTGCATGGGTTCTTACATATGAATTTCTACTTTCAAATTCAAGGCTAATTATGGCAAATTCTACATGCCTAATTTGATTTAAGTAAATTGGGTATTTGATAGCATGTTTTCAGGAATTTCAAGCAAGCGCATGCCTAGTTTCTATGTTGTATGAAAATATATGTATTATGAAATTGAACTAGTTCCATGCAAATTTTCAAGTTATGAACTATTATGCAATGTAAGACACCCGATGTGCCATCAATGCTTATGAATCATTTTTAAACCAAGATTCGTGAGTAGTATGAAGATTCGGGTTATGAACATGTTTGTGAACAAGCTTGACATCTAGATATGTCACATGTATGTGAGCCTTATGATATACGTTTTGGGAGTAGTATTTAGCACCGAGCGATGAGGATTCTAGATAACCCAAGTCAAAAACTATGTTGCCACCGTAGGTTGCCCTCTGTGGCTTATGAAAGGATCCTTATGAACATGGTTCTAACATTGGCCGATTAGGAAAACCTTTTCCATTGGGGGTGCATGACACTGGACTCCATGTAGCTCATCATGGTTTAATGTCGGTTAAGAGAAACTCCCACATGATTATTTTCAAGTTATGAAGTTATATGATACTTTACTTTGAACCTTGACTTTACTTCATTTTTATGCCTTATATCTTGATAATTTCTTATGCTATCTCTAATTTTGAAAGATCTCATTTTAAGCATGTTTTAAGTATGTTTTATCATGATCATTCAAATCTCACATAATTGGCACATTCTATAGTACTGACGCATACTTGCGCTGCATCTTCTTGATGATGCAGATTCAGGTTCCCTTCCTCAGGCATGTGGCTAGAGATCACAGGACATTTCAAGTCAGTGTCGATGAGTCCTCATGGTTCGAGGGCTAGTTATGATTCTAGCTAGTTGTTTGTTATTTATTTCCATACATCGAGTTACCTAGGGTCTTGTCCTAGCAACTCCTTATGTCATGTGTAGAGGCTTTTCAAACATAACCAGTATTCGAGTTACTCTTTTAAAACTATGTTTCGTATTGACTTATCATTTATGGTTTTGGATTTGCCTAATATTATATCTATGCTTCCGTATGATTTCTTATGAACGACTGAGTATGCTATGACCAAGGGTTAGTCTGGGAAACTCGTTCCCCGGATCCCATGTTACATCTAGGGGGTAACCTCGAGGCGTGACACCTGACCTCAAATCTATCCTGAAAAACACGGCTGAACCCTGAAGTTAATAAAACAAATCATTTATACGCGACATCTGATACCCATTCCTCATAGTAACCCCATTCAGCTGTCGATAATCAATACACATCCACATCGACCCATCTTTCTTCTTAACAAACAGAACAGGAACACCCTAAGGAGACTCACTTGACCTAATGAATCCCTTAGCTAACAAATCTTGGAGCTACTCCTTAAGCCCCTCAACTCAGGTGGAGCCATACGATAAGGAGAAATGGAAATAGGCATGGTGCCCAACTCTAGTTCAATAGCGAAATCAATATCTCTCTAAGGTGGAAGGCTTGGCAGGTCGATAGGGAACACACCTAGGAAGTCTCTAACCACAAGAATGGACTCAGGAGACAAAAGGTCAACACTAGCATCTCGGACATATGCTAGATAAGCTAAACACCTGCGAGAAATAAACTTCCTAGCTCGAAGACTAGAGATGATCCCTGACGGTGCGCGGCTAACAGAACTCTGCTACACAACCGGGGATACGCCGAGAATGGCTATGGTAACGGTCTTGGAATAGCATTCCAAAATTGCATGGCGAGGGGATAACCAGTCCATGCCAAGAATCACATCAAAATCTACCATATCAAGAATCAACATATCACCCCAAGTCTCCAAATCACCCACAGAAACCATGCAAGCCCTCATAATCTGATCCACTACTAAATAATCTCCTAATTAGGTTGAAACAGATACCATCATAGATAACTGCCCACTGGCCAACCTCAAACAAAGCATAAAGGAAGAAGATACATACAAACAAGTGGATCCAGGATCAAAGAATGCAAAAGCTAGGCGATGGCATGCATAAATCATACTTGTGATCACAGCATTCGAGGCCTCTGCCTCCGGTCTCCCAGGAACCACATAGAACTGATGACGACTACCACCTGACTAACCGCCATCCCTACCACCTGTCCTACCCCATGGGCTACCACCTCTACCCTGACTACCACCTCCTCGAGCCAATGGCTGAAATGAACGGATAGGCTGAGCTGCAGGCTGGATTGTATCTTGCTAGGGGCAATATCTGGCATAATGACCAACCACACCACACACATAACATGTCCCTGATGGCCTACCCTGCTGGGATGAACTAGCAAAACCCATGTGGCCACCATGACCTAATGCCCCAGAAGCTGCATCTCTCGATGACTGACCATTATAGCCCTGCTGGCTACTCTGACCTTGCTCCCACTGAGACCCACTAGAGGAATAAAGTGAAGCCTGAAATGGTCTACTAGACTGACCCTGGTACTTTTTAGGTGACTTGCCACTCACACGCAAGTGTACGTGGTCGTCCAAGTAATATAGTCTGGTTAGTCCGACTATCGTACCCAAGACACTTATGACTTAGAAAATATTCTAAATTATTCATATATCACTAAAATAAACAAGTATGAAAGTAACTAAAGTATGAGTTTTGTAGTAACTAAATATCTCCAAAAAAATGATAGAATTAAATGCAAGTAAGTAATGATTTTGGTTCCAAGTTTAGAGACAATTCTAGGGTTACAACTTTGTTCCCAATCATAAGTAGTGTTCACTTGAATTGACTTGTTCGTTAACCTAGTTGTTGATTTTATAACTATAGTCTTCTGAGCCTCTAGTTCCCTATCCAAACTAGCATCACAACTACATCATTGAGCGGGGATGTGACATCTTCTTCCGAACTCATTTATATATCTTCCCATATAAACCAAACAAGGCGTTCTAGGTATATTCCTATCCGAGTCGCTAATCTACCCTTTACAGTATAAAAGAGAGGCCTTTATCATTATATTCCTCGGTCTATCTTATTGATTCTTCTCCCGAGTCCTTAATAAAAGTATAGATTTATCTTAATATTGGCCAAGCATTAAAATACTAAACACATGAATATAAGAACAATTAGTAATGTTAAATGAACTAATAAATTAAACTTCATATTAAATACTCATGCATTTGTAGTCATAACCCCACAACAAGGGTTCTTAACCACTCATGCTAATCAAAAAACACATATAACAATGTTTTCATCCAAAGTTATGGCTAAGAAAAGGGAGAAGAAAATAAACCTAATGATGAATTCTAATCTCTTCCTTATGCTCTGAAAATATGATGGAACTCCCACAAAAGACGCACAATGTTCTATTTATAGGGCTTTGAAATAAACCCTTTTCCTTCTTGAAGTCGGAATAGGAGAAAGCTGGAAAATTCTGTCGGGACAGGGTCTGGCGTGATGCACCAAGGGTGCACCAGACTTTGTGCACAACAGGGCATCGCCCCACGAAGGTGCCAGGTATGGCCTTCAGTTGTTATGGCCTGGGGTAGCACCCCACCAAGGTGCCACTACGCGTTTTCTCTCTTTACTTGCTCCAGAGCATCCCGCTACGTCGCATCCATGCTTTACTCATCTGTTTCATCTTTAAATGGTTAATTTCCCATGTCATTTTACCTAGAAGCATCTAATCATGTGACTTAGTACAACAAATAGCAATTCAACTCAAAACACACAATAATAGTAAGTAATGTTCTTAAAATATAAGGTGAACATGGGTAAAATACTATAAATGGGCATATAAATATACTCAAGATCACCATCCCACATTTAAACCTTTGTTCATCCTCGAACAACTCACTATCATCTATGCTAAGATTCACCATAAGCACCTAAAGAACTTTCCATCCTTACTTGCAAGTGGCTAGACAATTTTAATCATGCTTTCGTAGTTCATTTAGCAAGAAATATCAAAACACCCTTTGTCACACCCCGAGCCTAACTCCTTGATGTATCACGGGACCCAAGATCATAAGTGATCTCAAGATAACCCTCTGTCATTAGCATGACTTAAAAATTGAACAAAACATAATAACGAAAGCTTAACTAAAGTAATGAGCAACTAAACCTGGTTATATAAGTAAAAGTCTAAGGATGAAAATATGAATACAACTGAATGTCTGACTGTATGTCTGAAAGCCTCTACTACTAACGAATTGCTGGGACAAACCCCCAGCTAACTCTAAATACTGAAATACTGTGTACATAATCTAAATACTGAAATGAAACTAAACTTCAAGTCCTCGAAGGAGAAGGACTCACCAATCTGACTGGATGTGCTGCTGATCTACTAGCCACGGACTGGGGAGCGGGCTACAGAATCTACATCATAATAGGATGCAATACAAAGAAGTATACGGTTAGTACTATGGAATATACTGAGTATGTGAGATATGCATAATCACGATAAAAATATACTTAAAACATACTTGAAATAAATTCGTGTATGTAGAGAGATAGCATAAGAAAATATCAAGATATAAGGCATAAAATGTGAAATAAAGTCAGGATTCAAAGTAGAGTATCATATCACTTATTAGCTAGAAAATAAACATGCGGGAATTTCTCTTAACCGACATTAAACCATGCTGAGCTACATGGAGTCCAGTGTCATGCACCCACACTGAATAAGGCTGTCCTAACTGGCCAAAGTTAGAACCATGTAATACAAGAATCCTCTCATAAGCCACAGAGGGCACCTACGGTGGCACGTAGTTCTGGAACTAAGGGTACTCTCACCCGGTCTAACTTGGTGCTAAATACTACTCCCAAGACATATATATATATATATATATATATATATATATATATATATATGTATATATATATATATATATGTATATCCATATATATAGCATGAGGGTAACATACATGTGACATATCTAGATGTCAAAACTTTTTCATAAACATGTTCATACCCTGGATCTTCATACTACTCATGAACCTTGGTTTTGGAAAATGATTCATGAGCATTGATGGTACATCGGGTGTCTTGTCTTGCATAATAGTTCATAACTTAGAAATTTGCATGGAACTAGTTCAATTTCATAATAACATAGATTTTCATAGAACATAGGAACTAAGCATGCACTTGCTTAAAAAAATTCATGAGAATACATGTTATCAATTTCCCAATATTTCTTAAATCAAACCATGCATGTAGAATTTACCATAATTAGCCTTCAAATCAAAATAGGAATTCATATGTAAAAACCCATGCAAAATCATGTAATTTAGTAGTAATTTCATAATAAAATCACGAGGAGACAATTTATAGCAAAACCCATAAGAATTGGGTACGAACCCTAATTTCAAAGTTCATGAAATTCAAAATTGGAATTTGGGGTTTTAGGCACAAGGGTGAAAGGAACCCATTTTCAAATACCCACATACCTTGATTGAAGCTAACCCACTTGAAATTGAAAAGAAGAGGAGGTTTGAACTTGGAGCTTGAAACCCTAACTTCAAGCTTGAGAAAATGGAACTCCTTTTTTTCTTTTGGAAGTTTATTGAAAGAATGGGAGAGAACATAGGCAAAGTGGTAATAAAAACCCTCATAAATAGTCTTAAAACGACTTAGTATGGGAGTTAAAAGAGTAGGAAATTACAAAAATACCCCTGAACTTAAACATGGAAAAATCTGGAAAAAAGTCAGCTTTAGAGACCACGAGTCAGTACACAGTCCGTCATCCTAAAGTATGATCCATCAACTGATCTGTGGTTTCAAATGCCACTTCTAGGGGTCTACTAGAACTTAAAACCACGACTCACTCTATGGTCCGTGGTTCAAGACGACGGACCATCCTGTGACTCATGGTTCTTACTTTAGGATATGAGGATCCTCTGGTCCTCAGGGATTACGAGTGGAAGAATGGGTCGTGGAATAAGTTGATGAGTCGTAAACCCACTCGTAGAATTTAGAGGACTTGGTACCTCTCTGAAGCTGATTCCACAGGTTATAGCATGGATCATCATTCAAAATAATAACCCGTCAATGAATTCATGGAAATTGGGTAGAAAAGATGAATTTTGACAAACCACGGGTCACTCTACTGATCGTGGTTTTGGTCTACGGGTCGTGA
The DNA here is from genome assembly GCA_003996215.1 of Jaltomata sinuosa. Classification (NCBI taxonomy): domain Eukaryota; kingdom Viridiplantae; phylum Streptophyta; class Magnoliopsida; order Solanales; family Solanaceae; genus Jaltomata; species Jaltomata sinuosa. The sequence goes on along the minus strand of QJPP01003925.1, from coordinate 183,092 downwards.
ACCAACCAGTGGTTTTGAAGATGAAAATTTTAAGGTTCAGGTCAGAAATCATGAGTCAAAGTATAGACTGTGGTTCTGAACCACGGTTCGTCATCCCTGTCCGTAGTCACTCAGGTTGTACTAGGCCTCTTAAATCTTTATATCTTAGGAGGAAGGATTAATTGAAGTTGACCCGAATTTAGTCTTACATGAAAACTTACTTGGGTGAGGTGCTTGCAACTTAACTTGATGATAGGAGTTTCTTATAAACATGATTCGCATCCAAAGCACTCACCACACTAGGGAATTGATCATTACACTCATGGAAAAGGTTCGGATATTAGCTTAGGATTTTTGGGGTGTTAAAATATGTTCCCCTTGGGATCATTCGTCCTTGAATGAAGACTAAGCAAGGCAACTCTAGGGAGAAAACAACCCAACCAAAACAAAACATGAAAACTGAAGAATAAGCATGAAAACTGACTTCTCCTCTCGAAACCTAACGGAACTAACTCTGAAAAACATGAATACATGGTAGGACCATGAAAGAAACTGTTGGAATAGAATCGGAGGGACATACTAAGGATGAATCTACTACCTCAAGCAGAAACCGGATTGGAAGGAGAAGGGTGAGGGTACTTGGCCTTTATGGATGATTCTGCTTCCCAAGTAGGTCCTTCAACTGAGTTGTAAATGTTGAAGTACTATCATGGTAACTGACTTCATATTGAAATAAAAATTGTGTTGGATTTATGAGACACGTATGCATGCTGAGAATATAAGAACAAACAATAGGGCAAGAACTGGATATTCAACATGATAACTAGTCTAGGATAAGAGTAGGAACTCAGCTAAAACTCATAAAGAACAAACATACTCTAGAAATCGCAGTTAACCAAGAGGGACACCAAACTGAGAGAAGTAGATATACGGGAAAACTATTCTCTTCTAAATACGACTCCTACTATTTGCAACTAACAACCTCAACAGCGTACATAAAGGTACTAAGATTTGAGTCTAACTACCCGATTCTCCATGTTCAACCTATCTCGAACAGATCTCTTGCATCAAGATCATCTTCTAAGGATAGTATACCCTCTTATCACAAAAACCAACTAACCTAGGGCTCCCAACAAAAGGGCCACTAGTTGCACAAAACAAGTATCCATATGAATCCCATCACGATATTCAAGATTATAACTATGGTCACTTTATGATTTCGTAGCTTACCTTATTTAAGACATCTTCTTGTTCCCTATCATAACTAGGAGTCACAAATTCAACCTTCTACAGAGGGACATACTAAAATTCCTCATCTATCTATTTTGCACGAATAATCCTTATCTCATATTTCACCCACACCTAAAAGTCAAAGTAAAACAAGTACATAAACAAGTAAACGGAATCTGCCATCTCCCAGCTAGGCTACTACAAGAACTTCTCCCCTAACACTTATAACAACATAAGCCTGAATCATTGAAAGAAAAGAACGAGAGCAGGAGTTTCACGAATGAAGGATTACAGATTGATCTTGACTTACACTTAGCGTGATCAAGCCACTCAAGGTAAGGCTTGGGGAGTTGAGCGTAATAGGTATGAGTATTTTACATACTGGGCACATAAGGCACAAATGGTGGGAATCACCACCCCTCGTTATCAACGGCAAAGGTCAAGGTCTTTAGAGCAAGGAAATCATAAGCGCGAACCGCTTCAAGAATCAGGTCAGAGCATATACATAATGTAGCATGATTTGATTTTCCATTAAGGCATGTCTGAAGAATGAACTGAGCAAATTGAACCGAGCATATTTAGAGACATGAGTTTACTTAGACACCAATCCTCAGGACATAAAGCTGGGATTTATAGAATCGCAGGATAGGAGTAGAGTCATTGTCTAAAGCAATCACTTGTCATTCTAGAATCTGAACATGAGCGTGAATCTAAAATAGGACCATGGCGCTGAAACACAAGGAATGCAAAAGGAATCATAATCGAAGAAGTACACTTAGGACGCTAGGATGGAAATAAGCTTCTGCCTCTCCTCTTGACTTTATTCTAACACCCACAAGCATCGCTAACTGAGCCTCTAAACGATTCTACATTCCACTATCTCCCCCTTAGGTTCATGCTACCCTCCTAAGTCTATGGACCGCTCACCAACCTCTCAAAGGAACTATGATCATTTTACCCTAACAATACATACAATACTCTAGAATCTAGCACGAATACCTACTTCCTTCGATAAACTAAGACCCTCCTACACCTAAAAGTCTAGGCCTCAACCCTCATATCCTGACCCTATTCTACGTCAAGACAACTCACAACCAAACAAGAATAAGGGTCCGGGGCTATGGGTACATAAAAGAAAGAAAATCTAGTGACGTACCTGGTCCAACTTCTGGAGGAATACTCTGACCAGGATGGCTAGGCAATGAAGGGAATCCGTTTTGGAGATGAACACCACAGTTTTTCCACTTAGCTGAGGGGAAATCCCTAATCTTATGACCTAACAGAGTACACCCCAAACACCCTCTTTTGCCCACAAGGCATTCACCTAGATGAAACTTACCAGATATACTACAACGGAGGTACCTCAAGGTCTTCAGAGCCCTATAGTGCTAAGAGTGAGAATTGACGACAGGTGTGCTAATTGAAGATGGGGTTGGTTCGGATGACCTCTGCTGAAAAGATGATTGGTTCCATGTTCTGGTTTTCTTGTTCTTCCTCTTCCTCTTCTTTGGTTTGTCTTTCTTATTCAACTGAGCTGTCATGGCTTGAGCTAACATACAAATGGCTTCACAAAATTCTGTATTCGTAACCTCATGACTTGGAGTTGTTGGATTAGCATACCTCGTGGGGTTTCTTTGCAAGGACATTATCTAAAATACGTAAGGAATAGATTAGAAGGGTAAGTAGGGTCAAACTTTATCGCATGATAGTGAACATGAAGAAGTGATGTGTTAACTAAGACACCTTGTAGCCTCCCTTTCATAAGTGTGGCACGTTTCACACCAATGACAGAGACTCTACTTGATGCGGCTTTATACACCCTAGGACTCTTGAACCAGATGCTCTGATACAAAGTATTTCATATCGTGAGCCTACCCCATGGACGTAACATGGGACCCAAGATCGTAAGTGATCTAAAGATAACCCTCTGTCATTAGCATGACTTAAAAACTGAACAAAACATAATAACGGAAGCTTAACTTAAGTAATGAGCAACTCAACCTGTTTATATAAGTAAAAGTCTAAGGATGAAAATCTGAATACAACCGAATGTTTGACTCTATGTCTGAAATCCTCTACTACTGGTGAGTTGCTGGGACAAACACCCAGCTAACTCTAAATATTGAAATACTGAATACACAATCTAAATACTAAAATGAAACTAAACTCCAAGTCCTCAAAGGAGGAGGACTTACAAAGATGAATGGATGTGCTACTGATCTACAAGCTACGGACTACGCAGCGGTCTACAAAATCTACATCATAATAGGATGCAGCACAAAGAAGTCTGTGGTCAGTACTATTGAATGTACTGCGTGTATGAGATATGCATAATCATGATAATAATATACTTAAAACATGCTTGAAATGAGTTCTTTTATGTAGAGAGATGACATAAGAAAATATCAAGATATAAGGCATAAAACGTGAAATAAAGTCAGGATTCAAAGTAGAGTATCATATAACTTATTAGCTTAAAAATAAACATGCGGGAGTTTCTCTTAACCGATATTAAACCATGCTGACCTATATGGAGTCCAGTGTCATGCACCGACACTGAAAAAGGGTATCCTAACTGGCCAATGTTAGAACCATGTCATACCAGGATCCTGTCATAAGCCACAGAGGGCACCTACGGTGGCACATAGTTCTAGGACTAAGGGTACACTCACCCAGTCCAACTCGATGCTAAATACTACTCCCAAAACATATATATATATATATATACATATATATATATATAGCATGAGGCTCACATATATGTGACATATATAGATGTCAAAACTTGTTCATAAACATGTTCATACCCTAGATCTTCATACTACTCACGAACCTTGGTTTTAGATGATTCATGAGCATTGATGGTACATCGGGTTTCTTGTCTTGCATAATAGTTCATAAGTTAGAAATTTGCATGGCACTAGTTCAATTTCATAACAATATAGATTTTCATAGAACAAAGGAACAAGGCATGCACCTGCTTAAAAAAAATTCATGAGAATACATATTATCAATTTCCCAATTTTTCTTAAATCAAACCATGCATGTAGGACTTACCATAATTAGCATTCAAATAAATATAGGAGTTCATAATAAAATCATGAGGAGGCAATTTATAGCAAAACCCATAAGAATTGGGTAAAAACCTTAATTTGAAAGTTCATGAAATTCAAAATAGGAATTTGGGGTTTTGGGCACAAGGGTGAAAGGAACCCATGGATCATCATTCAAAACAATGACCCGTCAAGTTATTCATTGAAACTGGGTAGAAAAGCTGAATTTTGATAAACCACAAGTCACTCTACTAACCGAGGTTTTGGTCTACGGGTCACGAACCAACCAGTGGTTCTAAACAATGGTTCATCATCCCCGTCAATAGTCACTGACAATGCTGCAGTAAATTGCCCATAACGTTTTACTCCAGACTCGAATTAATGCGCAGTCGATGACGTTGGAAAGAAAACTCAAAAATATTTAATTCGGTGTGAACTAGGCCTCCTAAATCTTTATATCTTAGGAGGAAGGATTGATTGAAGTTGACCCTAATTTAGTATTACATGAAAACTTACTTGGGTGAGGTGCTTGCAACTTAACTTGATGATAGGAGTTTCTTATGAACATGATTCGCATCCAAAGCACTCACCACACTGGGGAAATGATCATTACACTAATGGAAAAGGTTTGGATAATAGCTTACAATTTTTGGGGTGTTAGAATATGTCCCCCTTGGGATCATTCATCCTCGAATGAAGACTAAGCAAGGGAACTCTAGGGAGAAAATATCCCAACCAAAACAAAACATGAAAACTGAAGAATAAGCATGAAAATTGACCTCTCCTATCGAAACCTAACTGAACTAACTCCGAAAAATATGAATACATGGTAGGATCATGAGAGAAACTATTGGAATAGAATCAGAGGGACATACTAAGGATTAATCTACTACCTCAAGATGAAACCGGATCAGAAGGATAAGGGTGAGGGTACTTGGCCTTCATGGATGATTCTGCTTCCCAAGTAGCTCTTTCAACTGAGTTGTAAAAGTTGAATTACTATCATGGTAACCGACTTCAGATTGAAATAAAAACTGAGTTGGATTCATGAGACACGTATGCATGCTGAGAATATAAGAACAACCAATTGGGCAGGAACTGGATATCCAACATGATAACTGGTCTGAGATGAGAGTAGAAACTAAGCTAAAACTCATAAAGAACAAACATACTCTACAAATCACAGTTAACCAAAAGGGACACCAAACTGAGAGAAGTAGATATATGGGAAAACTATTCTCTTCTAAATACCACTCCTACTATTTGCAACTAACAACCTCAACAACATACATAAAGGTACTAAGGATTGAGTCTAACTACCCGATTCTCCATGTTCAACCTATCTCGACCAGATCTCTTGCATCAAGATTGTCTTCTAAGGATAGTATCCCCTCTTATCACAACAACCAACTAACCTAGGACTCCCAACCAAAGGGTCACTAGTTGCACAAAATAAGTATCCATATGAATCCCATCATGATAATAAAGCTTATAACTATGGTCACCTTATGATTTCGTAGCTTACCTAATTTAAGACTTCTCTCCTGTTCCCTATCATAACTAGGAGTCACAAATTCAAGAACTTCTATAGAGGGACATACCAAAATTCCTCATCTATCTATATTGCACGAGTAATTCTTATCTCATAATTCATCCACACCTAGAAGTCAAGGTAGAACAAGTACACAAATAAGGAAACAGAATCTTCTACCTCTCAGCTAGGCTACTACAAGGACTTCTCCCCTAACGCTTATAACAACATAAACCTGAATCATTGAAAGAAATGAGCGGGAGCAGGAGTGTCATGAATGAAGGATTACAGATTGATCTTGACTTACACTTAGCATGATCAAGCCACTCAAGGTGAGTCTTGGGGATTTGAGCACAATAGGTATGAGTATTTTACATACTGGGCACATAAGGCACAAATTGTGGGGATCACCACCCCTCTTTAACAACGGCAAGGATCATGGTCTTTAGAGCAAGGAAATCATAAGCGCAAACCACTTCAAGAATCAGGTCAGAGCATATACATAACGTAATATGATTTGATTTTCCATTAAGGCATGTCTAAAAAATGAACTGAGCAAATTGAAATGAGCATATTGAGAGACATGAGTTTACATAGACACCAATCTTCAGGGCATAAAGCTGGGATTTATAGAATCGCAGGATAAGAGTAGAGTCATTGTCTGAAGCAATCACTTGTCATTATAGAATCTGAACATGAGCGTGAATCTGAAATAAGACCATGGCGTTGAAACACAAGGCATGCAAAAGGTATCATAATGGAAGAAGTACACTTAGGACGCTAGGATGGAAATAAGTTTATGCTTCCCCTCTTGACTTTGTTCTAACACCCACAAGCATCGCTAACTGAGCCTCTGACCGATTCTACATTCCACCATCTCCCCTTTAGGTTCATGCTACCCTCCTAGATATGGACCTCTTACCAACATCTCAAAGGAACTATGATCATTTTACCCTAACATGACATAAAATACTCCAGAATCTAGCACAAATACCCACTTTATTCTATAGTCTAAGACACTCCTACACCTTAAAGTCTAGGCCTCAACCCTCATATCCTGACTCTATTCTATGTTAAGACAACTCACAACTAAACAAGAATAAGGGTCCGGGGGCTATGGGTACATAAAAGAAAGATAATCTAGTGACGTACCTGATCCAACTTCTGGAGGAATACTCTGACCAGGCTGGCTAGGCAATGAAAGGAATCTATTTTGGAGATGAACACCACAGTTGTTACACTTAGCTGTGGGGAAATCCCTGATCCTATGACCTAACTGACTATACCCAAAACACATTCCTTTGCCCACAAGGTACTCATGTAGATAAAACTTACCAGATATACTACAACGAAGCTACCTCAAGGTCTTTGGATCCCTATACTGACAAGAGTGAGAATCGAGGGAAGGTAAGCTAACTGAAGATGGGGTTGGTCCGGATGACCTCTGCTAAGAAAATGATTGGTTCCATGTTCTAGTATTCTTGTTCTTCCTCTTCCTCTTTCTCTTCTTTAGTTTGTCTTTCTCATTCAACTGAGCTGTCATGGCTTGAGCCAACATACAGATGGCTTCACAAAATTCGGTATTCGTAACCTCATGACTTAGAGTGGTTGGATTAGCATTCCTCGTGGGGTTTCATTGCACGGACATTATCTGAAATACGTAAGGAACAGATTAGAAGGATAAGTAGATTCAAACTCTATCGCATGATAGTGAACATAAAGAAGTGATGTTTTACCTAAGACACCTTGTAGCCTCCCTCTCATAAGTGTGGCACGCTTCATACCCATGAAAGAGACTCTACTTGATGCGGCTTTCAGACACCCTAGGACTCTTGAACCTAATTCTCTGAAACCAAGTTTGTCACGCCCTAAGCCTACCCCATGGACGTAACATGGGACCCAAGATCATAAGTCATCTCAACATAACCCTCTAGTATTAGATTGACTTAAAAACTGAACAAAACATAATAACGGAATCCTAACTTAAGTAATGATCAACTAAACCTGTTTACATAAGTAAAATTCTAAGGATGAAAATTTGAATACAGCTAAATGTCTGACTCTATGTCTGAAAGCCTGTACTACTGGCGAGTTTCTGGGACAAGCCTCTAGCTAACTATAAATACTGAAATACTGAATAAAAAATCTAAATACTAAAATGAAACTAAACTCCAAGTCCTCGAAGGAGGAAGACTTACCAAGATGACTGGATGTGCTGCTGATCTACAAGCCACAAACTGGGGAGCGAGCTACAGAATCTACATCATAATAGGATGCAACACAAAGAAGTATGTGGTCAGTTCTATGGAATATACTGCGTATGTGAGATATGCATAATCATGATAAAAATATACTTAAAACATGATTGAAATGAGTTCGTGTATGTAGAGAGATATCATAAGAAAATATCAAGATATAAGGCATAAAACATGAAATAAAGTCAGGATTCAAAGTAGAGTATCATATAACTTATTAACTTAAAAATAAACATGCGCGAGTTTCTCTTAACCAACATTAAACCATGTTGAGCTATATGGAGTCCAGTGTCATGAACCCACACTGAAAAAGGCTGTCCTAACTGGCCAAAGTTAGAACCATGTCATACCAGGATCCTGTCATAAGCCACAGAGGGCACCTACGGTGGCACATAGTTCTGGGACTAAGGGTACTCTCACCCAGTCCAACTCGATGCCAAATACTACACCCAATATATATATATATAGCATGAGGCTCACATACATGTGACATATCTAGATGTCAAAACTTGTTCATAAACATGTTCATACCTTGGATCTCCATACTACTCACGAACCTTGGTTTTAGAAAATGATTCATGAGCATTGATGGTACATCGAGTGTCTTGTATTTCATAATAGTTCATAACTTAGAAATTTGCATGGAACTAGTTCAATTTCATAATAACATAGATTTTCATATAACAAAGGAACTAGGCATGCACCTGCTTAAAAAAAATCACGAGAATACATATTATCAATTTCCCAATTTTTCTTAAATCAAACCATGCGTGTAGGATTTACCATAATTAGCCTTCAAATAAAAATAGGAGTTCATATGTAAAAACCCATCAAAAATCATGCAATTTAGTAGTAATTTCATAATAAAATCACGAGGAGGCAATTTATAGCAAAACCCATAAGAATTGGGTAAGAACCCTAATTTGAAAGTTCATGAAATTCAAAATAGGAATTTGGGGTTTTGGGCACAAGGTTGAAAGAAACCCATTGTTAAATACCCACATACCTTGATTGAAGCTAACCCACTTGAAATTGAAAAGAAGAGGAGGCTTGAACTTGGAGCTTGAAACCCTAACTTGAAGCTTGAGAAGATGGAACTCCTTTTCTTCTTTTGGAAGTTGATTGAAAGAATGGGAGAGAACTTAGGCCAAGTAGGAATAAATACCCTCCTAAATAGGCTTAAAACGACTTAGTATAGGAGTTAAAAGAGTGGAAAATTACAAAAATACCCCTGGACTTAAACTTAGAAAAAGCTGGAAAAAAGTCAGCTTCAGAGACCACGAGTCAGTCCACGGTCCATCATCCTAAAGGGCGAGCCATCAATTGATCCATGGTTTCAAATGAAACTTCTAAGGGTCTACTGGAACTCAACACCATGACTCACTCTACGGTCCGTGGCTCAGGACGACAGACCATCCTGTGACTCGTGGTTCTGACTATAGGATATGAGGATCCTCTGGTCCTCAGGGATTACGAGTGGAAGAATGGGTCGTGGAATAAGTTGATGAGTCGTAAACCCACTCGTAGAATTTAGAGGACTTGGTACCTCTCTGAAGCTGATTCCACAGGTTATAGCATGGATCATCATTCAAAATAATAACCCGTCAATGAATTCATGGAAATTGGGTAGAAAAGATGAATTTTGACAAACCATGGGTCACTCTACTGATCGTGGTTTTGGTCTACGGGTCGTGAACCAACCAGTGGTTCTGAACCACGTTTCATCATCCCTGCCAGATTAATGCGCAATCGATGACTTTGGAAAGAAGACTCAAAAATCTTTAATTTGGTGGGTACTAGGCCGCTTAAATCTTTATATGAGGAAGAATTGATTAAAGTTGACCCTAATTTAGTCTTACATGAAAACTTACTTGGGTGACGTGCTTGCAACTGAACATGATGATAGAAGTTTCTTATGAACATGATTCGCATCCAAAGCACTCACCACACTAGGAAAATGATCATTACACTCATGGAAAAGGTTCGGATATTAGCTTAGGATTTTTGGGGTGTTACAATATGTCCCCCTTGGGATCATTCGTCCTTAAATGAAGACTAAGCAAGGGAACTCTAGAGAGAAAACAACCCAACCAAAACAAAACATGAAAACTGAAGAATAAGCATGAAAGCTGACTTCTCCTCTAGAAACCAAAAAGAACTAACTCCGAATAAACATGAATACATGGTAGGATCATGAGAGAAACTGTTGGAATAAAATCGGAGGGACATAATAACGATGAATCTACTAACTCAAGCTAAAATTGGATCGGAAGGAGAAGGGTGAGGGTACTTGGCCTTCATGGATGATTCTGCTTCCCAAGTAGCTCCTTCAACTGACCTGTAAAAGTTGAAGTACTATCATGGTAACCGATTCAGATTGAAATAAAAACTGAGTTGGATTCATGAGACACGTATGCATGCTGAGAATATAAGAACAATCAATAGGGCAGGAACTGGATATACAACATGATAACTGGTCTGGGATGAGAGTAGGAACTCAGCTAAAACTCATAAAGAACAAACATACTCTAGAAATCGCAGTTAACCAAAAGGGACACCAAACTGAGAGAAGTAGATATACAGGAAAACTATTCTCTTCTAAATACCACTCCTACTATTTGCAACTAACAACCTCAACAACATATATAAAGGTACTAAGGTTTGAGGCTAACTACCCGATTCTCCATGTTCAACCTATCTCAACCAGATCTCTTGCATCAAGATCTTCTTCTAAGGATAGTATCCCCTCTTATCATAACAACCAACTAACCTAGGACTCCCAACCAAAGGGTCACTAGTTGCGCAAAACAAGTATCCACATGAATCCCATCATGATATTCAAGCTTATAACTATGGTCACCTTATGATTTCAAAGCTTACCCTATTTAAGACTTCTCTCTTGTTCCCTATCATAACTAGGAGTCACAAATTCAAGAACTTCTACAGAGGGACATACCAAAATTCCTCATCTATCTATTTTGCACGAATCATCCTTATCTCAAAATTCACCCACACCTAGAAGTCAAGGTAGAACAGGCACACAAACAAGGAAACGGAATCTGCTACCTCCCAGCTAGGCTACTACAAGGACTTCTCCCCTAACGCTTATAACAACATAAACCTGAATCATTGAAAGAAAAGAGCGAGAGCAGGAGTGTCACGAATGAAGAATTACAGATTGATCTTGACTTACACTTAGAATGATTACGCCACTCAATTTGAGGCTTAGAGAGTTGAGCATAATAGGTATGAGTATTTTACTTACTGGGCACATAAGGCACAAATGGTGGGGATCACCACCCCTCGTTATCAACGGCAATGATCATGGTCTTTAGAACAAGGAAATTATAAGAGCGAACCACTTCAAGAATTAGGTCAGAGCTTATACATAATGTAATATGATTTGATTTTCCATTAAGGCATGTCTGAAGAATGAACTGAGAAAATTGAACCGAGCATATGGAGAGACATGAGTTTACATAGACACCAATCCTCAGGGCATAAAGCTGGGATTTATAGAATCGCATGATAAGAGTAGAGTCATTGTCTGAAGCAATCACTTGTCATTCTAGAATCTGAACATGAGCGTGAATCTGAAATAGGACCATGGCGCTGAAACACAAGACATGCAAAAGGTATCATAATGGAAGAAGTACACTTAGGACGCTAGGATGGAAATAAGCTTCTGCCTCCTCTCTTGACTTTGTCGTAACACCCACAAGCATCACTAACTGAGCCTCTGACCGATTCTACATTCCACCATCTCCCCTTCTTAGGTTCATGCTACACTCCTAAGTCTATGGACCTCTCACGAACCTCTCAAAGGAACTATGATCAATTTACCCTAACAGGACATACAATACTCCAGAATCTAGCACGAATACACACTTCCTTCTACAGTCTAAGACCCCCCACCTAAAAGTCTAGGCCTCAACGCTCATATCCTCACTCTATTCTACGTCAAGACAACTCATAACCAAACAATAATAAGGGTCTGGGGGCTATGAGTACATAAAAGAAAGAAAATCTAGTGACGTACCTGATCCAACTTCTGGAGGAATACTCTGACCAAGCTTACTAGGAAATGAAGGGAATCCATTTTGGAGATGAACACCACAGTTGATCCACTTAGCTGAGGGGAAATCCCTGATCCTATGACCTAACTGACTACACCCAAAATACCATATTTTTCCCACAAGGCACTCACCTAGATTAAACTTACCAGATATACTAGAACGAAGGTGCCTCAAGGTCTTCGGAGCCCTATAGTAACAAGAGTGATAATCGAGGGTAGGTATGCTAACTGAAGATGGGGTTGGTACGGATGACCTCTTTTTAGAAGACGATTGGTTCCATGTTCTGGTCTTCTTGTTCTTCCTCTTCCTCTTCCACTTCTTTAGTTTGTCTTTCTCATTCAACTGAGCTGTCATGGCTTGAGCCAATATACATATGGCTTCACGAAATTCTATATTCATAACCTCATGACTTGGAGTAGTTGGATTAGCATTCCTCATGGGGTTTCTTTGCAAGGACATTATCTGAAATACGTAAGGAATGGATTAGAAGGGTAAGTATAGTCAAACTCTATCGCACGATAGTGAACATGAAGAAGTGATGTTTTTTCCTAAGACACTTTGTAGCCTCCCTCTCATAAGTATGGCACGCTTCACACCCATGAAAGAGACTCTACTTGATATGGCTTTAAGACACTCTATGACTCTTGAACCTGATGCTCTGATACAAAGTTTGTCACGCCCTGAGCCTACCCCATGGACGTAACATGGGACCCAAGATCATAATTCATCTCAAGATAACCCTCTGATATTAGCATGACTTAAAAACTGAACAAAACATAATAACAGAAGCTTAACTTAAGTAATGAGCAACTCAACCTATTTATATAAGTAAAAGTCTAAGGATGAAAAACTGAATACAACTGAATGTCTGACTCTATGTCTGAAAGCCTCTACTACTGGCGAGTTGCTGGGACAAGCCCCCAGCTAACTCTAAATACTGAAATACTGAATACACAATCTAAATACTAAAATGAAACTAAACTCCAAGTCCTCTAAGGAGGGGGATTTACCAAGATGACTGGATGTGTTGCTGATCTACAAGCCACGGACTGGGGAGCAGGCTACAGAATCTACATCATAATAGGATGCAGCACAAAGAAGAATATGGTCAGTACTATGGAATGTACTGCGTATGTGAGATATGCATAATCATGATAAAAATATACTTAAAACATGCCTGAAATGAGTTCGTGTATGTAGAGAGATAGCATAAGAAAATATCAAGATATAAGGCATAAAATGTTAAATAAAGTCAGGATTCAAAGTAGAGTATCATATAACTTATTAGCTTAAAAATAAACATGTAGGAGTTTCTCTTAACCGATATTAAACCATGCTGAGCTATATGGAGTCCTGTGTCATGCACGCACACTGAAAAAGGCTGTCCTAACTGGCCAAAGTTAGAACCATGTCATACCAGGATCTGGTCATAAGCCACAGAGGGCACCTACGATGGCGCATAGTTCTGGGACTAAGGGTACTCTCACCCAGTCCAACTCGATGCTAAATACTACTCCCAAAACATATATATATATATAGCATGAGGCTCACATACATGTGACATATCTAGATGTCAAAACTTTTTCATAAACATGTTCATACCCTGGATCTTCATACTACTCACGAACCTTGGTTTTAGAAAATGATTCATGAGCATTGATGGTACATCGGGTGTCTTGTCTTGCATAATACTTCATAACTTAGAAATTTGCATGGCACTAGTTCAATTTCATAATAACATAGATTTTCATAGAACAAAGGAACTAGGTATGCACCTGCTTAAAAAAAATTCATGAGAATACATATTTACAATTTCCCAATTTTTCTTAAATCAAACCATGCATGTAGGATTTACCATAATTAGCCTTCAAATCAAAATAGGAGTTCATGTGTAAAAACCTATGAAAAATCATGCAATTTAGTAGAATTTCATAATAAAATCATGAGGAGGCAATTTATAGCAAAACCCATAAGAATTGGGTAAGAACCCTAATTTGAATGTTCATGAAATTCAAAATAGGAATTTGGGGTTTTGGAAACAAGGGTGAAAGGAATCCATTGTTAAATACCCACATACCTTGATTGATTCTAACCCACTTGAAATTGAAAAGAAGAGGAGGCTTGAACTTGGAGTTTGAAACCCTAACTTGAAGCTTGAGAAGATGGAACTCCTTTTCTTCTTTTGGAAGTTGATTGAAAGAATGGGAGAGAACTTAGGCCAAATAGGAATAAATACCCTCCTAAATAGGCTTAAAACGACTTAGTATAGGAGTTAAAAGAGTGGAAAATTACAAAAATACCCCTGGACATAAACATAGAAAAAGCTGGAAAAAAGTCGGCTTCAGAGACCACGAGTCAGTTCACGGTCCATCATCCTAATGGATGAGCCATCAATTGATCCATGGTTTCAAATGACACTTCTAAGGGTCTTCTACAAGTCAGCACCATGAGTGACTCTACGGTCTGTGGTTCAGGATGACGGACCATCCTGTGACTCGTGGTTTTGACTTTAGGATATGAGGATCCTCTGGTCCTCAGGGATTACGAGTGGAAGTATGGGTCGTGGAATTGGTTGACGAGTCGTCAACCCACTTGTGGAATTTAGAGGACTTGGTACCTCTCTAAAGGTGATTCCACGGGTTACAGGATGAATCATCATTCAAAACTATGACCCGTCAAGTTATTCATGGAAACTGGGTAGAAAAGCTAAATTTTTACAAACCACAGGTCACTCTACTGACTGTGGTTTTGGTATACGGGTCATGAACCAACTAGTGGTTTTGAAAATGAAAATTTTAAGGTTCACAGAAATCACGAGTCACAGTACGTACCATGGTTCAGAACCACGATTCGTCATCCCTGTTCGTAGTCACTAATAGTTTTGCAGTAAATTACCCATAACGTTTTACTCCAGACTCGAATTAATGCACGGTTGGTGGCGATGGAAAGAAGACTCAAAAATCTTTAATTTTGTGGGTACTAGGCGTCCTAACTCTTTATATTTTAGGAGGAATGATTGATTGAATTTGTCCCTAATTTAGTCTTACATGAAAACTTACTTGGGTGAGGTACTTGCAACTTAACTTGATGATAGGAGTTTATTATGGACATGATTCGCATCCAAAGCACTCACCACACTAGGAAAATGATCATTATACTCATGTAAAAGGTTCCGATATTAGCTTAGGATTTTTAGGGTGTTACACCTTTTTTAGCTCTAAGATCTTCACTTGAAACAAAACACCCTCTATAACTGACTCTTTATCACAATATTGGGCCAACATATCCATGTGTAAAAAATGCAAGTAATAACACTACCAAATATGTACCATGAGTGCCCTCATAATTTAGTGTTGCCCCTATTTTCAATCACACAAAATTACTTTCAATGAGCCATTTCAAATCATTAAAGCACTCACTCTCTTAAAAGATGTTTCAAACATTTCACAAAATGTCATAGGCTTTCCATTAGTGTATCGTGAACTCAACAAAGCAATCACATTCATGAAATCAAAAGGACTTCTGGTTGGTTGTAATGTCAGCTTCGGGATGGGTAAGATACTTTTAGGTGCAAAGTGACTCTTTTCCCTATTGCCCATGACACTATATTTTTACTCTTTTCTTCCTCCTTCTTACTTATTTTATCCTATGTTCACACCTTCTTGCACTACCACTCATTGTATCTACTGTTCTCCCTTTATTTGATGTGTACTTTTTGCTAGCAAAACCTTTTTGTTTCTTCAAATTCAATCTTTTTTTCAGGTTTTTTCTCTTTTCTTTTTGACTCCTAACAACAATCACTTTGCAATTTTTAACTGGCTCCACATCTTTCTTTCACTACATTCACCTTCCCTTTTATCTACCCTTTTCTCTTGTTTCCCTAAATTTTTAATAACTTTTCAAGTACATAATGCATTAGGGACTTTTATTTGGATCAAATTATAAGGTATCAACAAAGTGGATAGGCTCATTATGCAGCTTAACAAAGAAGTAGGCTTTAAGGCTCAAAGGGGCTTCACTAGTGGCAATGTCAAGGTGGAACAAACAATCATAGAAGAAATAAGAGAAATGGGTTTTCAAGAAAATGCCTTCATCATATTCCACAAATTTATGCTAGTCAAAGTTCACACACACACGGGGCAATTTCTAGATGCTACTCTATGCAAGAAACCAATAAAAAACTCACACACATGGCACCATGATGCATATATAGGAAGGTTACACTTGCATGCTCACACACAAACACATTGAGTATTAAGCCCATTTCCTTCATTTTTTTGAGTCTAGTCAAATAGCCTATGTGTTTCTAAGTGAAATTCCCACTCACTTGTATGGCTTCGCATGAACTACCCATGACGTCTAGCTAAAACTCCATGTGGATATCTATGTTCCAAAGGCCAAGTTCCTAATCCTACAATCCTATGATTAATTTTCCCTTAAGACGACCATCATCCATCCATCATTAGGACAAGTCATTACTACTATGACTTACCCTTAAAAAAATATCTACCCAGTTCAAAGAGACTATCCTCAAGAAAAGAATCAAAAATAAAAGCCGAGGAACCCAACCTAAAAAGATAAAAACTAAAAACAAACCTAACTAAACATACTACCAACCATCCTTCTTAAACAACAAAAACCAGTCACACAACACTCACAACACTCAAGATTTAGCAATGAAAAGCATAGGAAGTCCCTTCTCCACCCTACACTTAAACATAGCACTGTCCTCAATGCTTCAAATAAGTAAAAAAATAAAGAGTGAGAGAAGGAACTCTCTGGGCCTCTAGGCGTCGTCCTCATCATCATCAGGAATGAATTCCTGATCTTGCTCAGTTGTAGTATCATCAACCTCCATCAAAGCAGTACTAGCATCATTGACCTCATCAACCTCATTGTCATTAGTGTCATGTACGGTTGGATCATCATCATCCAAAGTCTCCTGGAAAGCTGGCCCCACCTTGCACATATATATTGCACTGTAAGTCAATGGGTACCGATCGCTTAGCGCAGTCATCTCCTCCTCAGTCGCAGGTCAACCGCCAATTATTAATTGAAGCTCCGCCATCCCATACATTCTGACCATCCAACTATAATCTCGTGCCTAACGGTCAGCATTAAAGAGTACCAGCCTATGTGAAGTATCTTATGGCTTCGTCTTTGTCACATCAACCAATTGAATCACCAGGTACGGAACTTGGGGTGGGCACATATCATGAATTTCATCCTCAACATCTTCTTTCCTTATAAAGTGGGTCACCAATCCTCCATAGCACAAACACCACCTTTTGTTATTGCTAAATTTCATCATGTTGTGTCTCAGCACATAAGCCACATTAATTGGCATTCCCTTCATGAGCATGTATACCAACACCACCCTATATTTGGTCAGTTTGGTGGTGTGTTTGCACGGTAGAAGGGTGCTACAAATAATTTTCTGCCACACTCTCTCCTCTTGGTTGAAATACACATAATGCAAGGTGGCATGTTGCCCAGTGTCTTTACTTCTTTCCGAATGAGTCATCAAATTTACTCCACAAAGTGTGTGGCATATGTCTCGGTATGGTGGATCTTTTTTTATCTCCAACTAAGGTGCAACATCAACACGTGGAGTCCCTAAAAATTCATTCAGAACCCATGTGGTGAATTGGAGTACCTTTCCTCGAACTTCCACTTTTTCGCTTCTACCTTCACCTGTTTGCCAGATTGCATAAAATTCTTCTACCATAGTGAGGTTGCACTCGCCCTGATCTGTGAATATGTATTGAATTCCCAATCTGTAAACCATCTCATGAATTTGGGGAAATTCTTCATGCAAACGTGCTTTATCTACGTGCTCATCTCTGAGGTACTTAGCTTCTTTCTGAGACTCAAATATTCGTGGGGGTGCCTGTGGGATCGACATAGCTGATGTCCCAGATGATTCACCTTTTTGAGACCTCTTGCTTTGTGTGCCTTCTGTAACATGTTTCTTTCCTCTTTGAGGCATTATACCTACAGCACACAAGTTACACAAATCAGCCCAGCACAATCAAGACTAGCTAAATTAGTGTTTTATAGGGTCATAACAACCCACACTTAATTTGCTAGCAATGGTGTCTATAGGTTGATGACATGAGGTACTCAGACTTCCCTCTCTGAACAAAATTTTGTTTTCATCATCCTATGACACCATATAAACCGACCAATTCCCACAATTATATTCCAAACAATTCTCATGTATTCACTACCCAATTTAAAGTTTATACACTATTCAAGGAAACAACTCCATTCAATATAGTACAAATTTGACCATTTTTCTTGAAGTTTTTAGGGTGACCCATCTTCTCCTACTACTTACTTTGCTTTCCACAAATCAAGACCCATCAACAAAACAATAGAAAAATTCAAAATCCACCATTACTAGTGCATATACGAATGATAATCTTCTTTGTAGGTGTATTTTAAGAGTTCAAGCATTCATCAATGTTGGAAAAAGTTTTAGTTCTTCCAACAAGATGAAACAAGTCTACATCTTCAAATCTTGATGATGGAAAGCATAAATAAGAAATAGGGAGTGGTAGAAAGTAAAGGGAGATCTTACCTTTAGAAATTATGGAGAATGTTCAAGCTTGAGGGGAGTAACAATGGATGAAGAATAAGAAAATTGGGAGAGAGAGAGAGGGTGGGGCGGCGCTCCAAGTTAAAAGTGAAGAGGAAAATAGAAGAATTAGGGATATTAAAAGATGGGGCTGAAAGAAATTTTGGGTCTTGGGTCAGTTGACCCTTGACCCACCCCATTATCATTTTACTTGGGATGTCGGGGAAAGGGTATGGCGCGTTGTGCCTGAGATGCGCCAAGGCAGATGCTCGGTTGTTTTCCCCTTAGGGTGACACACCAGTAATGCACCATGTATGATACACGGTAGTTTGTCCCTTGGGGAGACGTGCCAGTTATGCGCCATAACTGCCCTTTGGTAGTTCTACCCCTTGGGCGATGCGCTATTAAGGCGCCAACCTGGGAATTCAACTGGGGAAGTGCACCAGTGATGCGCTAAAAGTGCCCCTCAGAAGTTTGGTCCTTTGGGAAGCGCGCCAGCATTACCCCAGACCCCAGGGATGCATTATTTTTCATACTTACCTGACCTAATTTTTTTCCTTAGCTCATGATTTCCCCTTTCTTCCTGCAAAACAACAAACCACTAAAAAAAAGGAAAAATGGTGGGTTGCCTCCCACTTAGCGCCTTAGTTTTGGTCGTGGCACAACTCTTTTTTTTTTGTCCGAAACTATTACAATAAATTCATGGATTGCCTCCTATGCAACACCTAATTTAACGTCGCGACATGATGCACATCAATAATTACTCCTTCGACATGGTGATTGAGGTCTTCTCCCTGTCCACATGCTCAACCCAATAATGCTTCACTCTTTGACCGTTAACCAGGAACGTACTCATTTTGTCGGCCCTTCAAAGCTCAACTGCACCATGCGGTGTCATCCTTACTACCTCAAATGGTCCAGACTACTTAAACTTAAGCTTCCCAGGGAAAAGCTTCAGTCTTGAATTGAATTGGAGGACTCTTTGACCAGGTTCAAATTAGCGAGGAATGATGTGCTTGTCGTGCCACCTCTTTGTCTTCTCCTTGTAGAGCTTTGCATTCTCATACGCCTGCAACCTAAACTCATCAATTTAATTAAGCTGTAGCTGTCTCTTTTGCCTCGCTAGCTCTTCATCAAGATTTAGCTTCTTTATAGACCAATAGTCTTGGTGTTCAAATTCTACCGGAAGATTACAAGCCTTACCATGTACGAGCAGATAAGGAGAAGCTCAAATGGGCATTTTTTAAGCAGTTTGATATTCCCATACCGCATAGTCTAGCTTCTCAGCCCAATCCTTCCTTTGCACATTCACAGTCTTCTCCAGAATCTGTTTCACTTCCCTATTCGATCCTTCAATCTACCTGCTAGTTTGGGCATGATATGAAGTAGCTACCTTGTGACGCACCCCATACTTAGCCAATAATTTTCTGAACCAGTTATTAATGAAATGAGTTCCACCATCACTGATTATTGCTCACGAAGTACCGAATCTCGTGAACATATTCTTTTTGACAAATTTTACCACCACTTTTGCATCATTGGTAGGAAGAGATACAACCTCTACCTACTTAGACGCATAATCCACCGTAACAAGTATGTACTTGTTACCAAAAGAAGGTGGGAAGGGTCCTATGAAGTCAATCCCCCATGCGTCAAATATTTCTACCTCCAGGATCTTTTGCAAACGCATGTCATGCCTTCTAGAGATAGCTCTAGTCCTCTGGCACTGATCACATCCTTTGACAAAAGCTGTCGCATCCTTGAATATCATAGGCCAATAGAAGTCCGACTGTAACACCTTATGTGTTGTGCACTCTCCTCCATGATGTCCCCCCAAAAGAGATTGAATATCATAGGCCAATAGAAGTCCGACTGTAACACCTTATGTGTTGTGCACTCTCCTCCATGATGTCCCCCCAAAAGAGAAGAATGACAAATCTCTAAGATCTCCCTCACATGATTTTCCGAAATGCATCTTCTAATTATTTGATCCGGACCTTGTTTGAAAAAGTAGGGCTCGTCCCATACATAAAATTATGAGTCATGATATAACTTCTTCTTCTGTTGAGTAGTGGCTTCCGGGGGGTACACTCCACTCAACACTAAGTTGACAATATCAGCATACCACAGTAGCTCAGTAACACTTAAAGCTAGGAGTTGTTCATCTGGTAACTCCTCTCTGATATGCCCTTCATTAGGCAAATGAGACCAATCCTCAAGTCTGGACAAATGATTTGCTGCTTGGTTCTCTGTGCCTTTTCGATCCCTTATCTCCAAATCAACTCTTGAAGCAGAAAAATCCACCTAATAAGTTATGGATTCACATCCTTCTTGTTGAATAAGTAACAGATGGCAGCATGATCCGTATATGCAATCACTTTCATTCCCACAAGATAGGAGCAAAATTTGTCAAAAGCACAGATTAGGGCCAGCATCTCTTTCTCAGTGACTATGTAGTTTGTCTGGGCAGAATCAAGTGTCTTACTTGTGTAATAGATAGAATGAAATACCTTTTAGACTCTCTAACCCAACACCTCTCCTACAGCAACATCACTGCATCACACATAAGCTCGAATGGCAGCTCCCAATTTAGTGCAATCAAAATAGGAAGTTCAATCAAGCACTTCTTTAAATCCTCAAATGCCTTTACACAGTCATCACTAAATTCATACTTCACCTTTTTCCCAAGCAACTTGCTCATTGGTCTGGATATCTTGGAGAAATCTTTAATGAAGTTTCTGTAGAACCCTTCATGACCAGGAAAAATATGAACACCTCTCAGAGACACTGGAGGTGGTAGTTTCTCAATAACCTCTATCTTCGCTCGATCTACTTCTAACCCCATTTTTGACACTTTATGACTAAGGACAATGCCTTCTCTGACAAAAAATTGGCATTTCTCCCAGTTAAGCACCAGATTCGTCTCCTCACATATTGCTAATACTCTATCCAGATTCTGAAGACAAGCATCAAACGACTTCCCAAACACTGAGAAATTGTGCATGAATACCTTTACAATCTCTTCCACCATGTCTGAGAAGATAGCCATCATACACCTCTGAAATGTATCCGGTTCATTATAGAGTCTGAAAGGCATACGCTTGAAAGCATATGTTCCATACGGAAAGGTAAACATTATTTTCTCTTGATCCTCAGGTGCTATCGCTATCTTATTGTAGCCTGAATATCCATCTAGGAAGCAGAAGTACTCCTGTCCATCCAACCTATCCAACATCTGATTAATAAATTGAATAGGATAATGATCTTTCCAGGTGGCTTCATTCAATTTCCTATAATCCATGCAAATCCCCCACCCAGTGAATGTACGTGTCGGAATTATCTCATTCTTCACATTGGTTATCACTATCATACCCCCTTTCATGGGGACACATTGAACAGGACTGGCCTACTTGCTATCTGAAATGGGGAATACAATACCTGAATCCAGCCACTTGATCACCTCTTTCTACACTACATCCTTCATGGGAGGGTTTAATCACCTCTGATGCTAAACCATAGGATTTTACCCTTCTTCCATGTAGATCTTATGAATGCAAAAAGATGGATTAGTCCCATAAATGTCAGACATCTGCCACCCAATTGCCTTCTTTTTCTTTGCAATACTGCTAGAGCCTCTTTCTCTTGCGCTTCATTTAACCCGGCTACGAGAATTACTTGCAATGTATCATCTTCCCCCAAATATGCATATTTCTGATGAGGTGGGAGTGGTTTCATCTCTAACTTTAGGGCCTCTTCAATAGATAGTTTCGGAGGAGGTCCCAGAGGTCTATTAAGAGGCTCGAACTCAGTAGTACTAGACAACACCCATGTTGCTTTCAAACATTGAACAATTTCATGTGCTGCTTCATCTCCTTACAAGTCTGTCCCTATGAGAGCTCTTTCCAATGGTTCTTTAGATGTTATTAGCGGTATCCTTGATTCTATGTCCACAATAGTAATAGCTGATAAGTCCTCATATATTGCAGGAAACTTCATTGCCTTATAAGCATTGAAGTCTTCCACCTTGTCATGTGCCCTCATGGTGAGTTACCCTGATGCAACATCTATCAATGCTCTGTATGTAGCCAATAATGGACATCCCAAAATAAATGGAACTTCCAGGTCTGGTTCAAAATCCAAGATCACAAAATCCACCGAAAAGATCAACGATCCAATCTGCACCAATACATCTCCAATAATGCCCTCAGGTCTAGCCAAAGATCTATTTGCCAGTTGCAGACCTATTGTGGTGGGGCGAGGACTTCCCAATCCTATCTTTTTTAAGACAGAATATGGCATTAGGTTAATACTTTCCCAAGATCGCATAGCGCTCGTGCTATAACCTTCTGCCCAATGGTGATCTCTATTGTGAAACTTCCCGGATCCTTCAGTTTGGTTGGCATCCTGTTCTAAATTTGAGACGTGCATACTTTTGTGAGATCGACTATGGCATATTCAGTCAGCCTATTCTTATTTTCCACAATGTCTTTGATGTACTTTGCATACTTTGGTACTCCCTGAAGAACATCTATAAGGGGGAGATTAAGGTGTACCTGCTTCAAGAGGTCAAGAAATTTCTTAAAGCCAGCCTCTTCTCTCTGTTAGATCAACTTTTGAGGGAACGGTTGAGGAGGCTTCACACTAATTTCAGGTTTTTTCACCTCTATCTCTGCACTAGTTTTAGCCTTTCTGGTTGCAACTTCCACTACCTTGGGCTCCATTTTCTTTGGTGCAAGCTCTTACAATTCTCTACCGCTTTGGGTCGTGGCTGCATTCACCTGCTTAGGAATTGGGTCAGTATCTCTTGGAAGACCACCCTGTGGTCTCATATTCTATTCTCCAGCTAGCTGACCCACTTGATTTTCTAAGTTTCGTATGGAAGTTCTTTGATTTTTCATCTTCGCTTCATAACTAGCTGTGCTTTCCATGATCGTCTTCAGCATATCTTCTATGTTGCTATGAAAGGCCACAGACTTATTGTTCCCAGCAAACTATTGATTCTTACCTTGGTTCCTGAATTGATTCTTGCCTTGGTTGCTTCCATATGACAAATTGTTCTTCAAGTTTGGATTGTATGCATTGCAAAAATTCTGATTTCCACCTCTTTGAGCATACCCAACAAAGTTCATAGAATCCGGATTTGTTGCACAATCTTATGATAGGTGGTCCCCCCCACAAGTCTCGCAAAACTAAAGAGTTGTAGGCTGCACTGCATTCACTTATGCCTAACTATTCCCAAGAGCTAACTTATTGAGGATTGTAGCTATATTGCTTATCTGATTAGCCATAAATTCCACCTTGGCAAATATAGCCGTGTTGGAATCTACCTCAACCAACCAAGCAACCTTCTTAGGCGTGGCTCTGTTGGTGTCTATGTTCCATTCTGGATTACTCTGCGCCATTCTCTTCAAAAGAGTGCACAATTGATCATACGTCTTCTCTAGTGCTTGCCCATCTGCTGCACAATCTAGAAAAATCTTCGAATGAGAATCAAGCCCTTCAATGAATATGTGAACCAACACCTCGTTTATCTACTGATGATGAGGACAGTCTATAAAGAGGGACTTCAATCTCTCTCAAGCTTGGTAGAGATTCTCACCATCTTTTTTCCTGAAACTCAATATCTCGCTCCTCAGCTTGGCTGTCTTCCCAGATGGAAAGAAACGCATCAAGAATTTCTAGGCCAAATCATTCCAAGAAGTGATGGAGTTTGGCGGCTCAGCTTTCAACCATCTCCTCGCTTTCCCAAGTAGGGAAAACGAAAATAATGTCAGCCTTACATAATCCTCTGCGACTCCAGTTGGTATAAATGTATCACTAATTTCCAGAAAATTCTGGATATGCTGTTGCGAGTCCTTGTGTGGTAAGCCTGTGAAGTGACCATTAGTGTGCAATAGTTGCACCATATTCAGCTTGAGTTCAAAGCGACCACCCGCTGCAGGTTTTTGAATGTTGTTGGTGACATTTGTCACACGTGGGATTGCCACATCTCGCACTGGCCTTAATGCTTCCATTTCTACACGAAAAACGTCTAGTTGTTCAACTAACTGGATTGGATTATCAACCACCTCCTGAAATGTGATAGGATAAAGTGCTGCTGCACTTCTCCTTTGGTGAAATAGTCGTTCAAGTTCAGGGTGTTGTTCCACTAAGTCTTTCATCCTTACCAATTTGTTGACACTTCAAAGTCTGTACCTGTAGATTTTTCAAAAGCTAAGATCAAGTTGTCAATACTTGAATAATAAATCCGTATAAGAAAATACTACAACATTTTAGGATTTTAGCCACCCCTGTAAAGTGTGGCCTAAACTAGCAAAAAGTGTGGCCTTTGATCAAAGGCTAAGCTTTTTGACTTTAGGCAACACTTTTTTGAGGGTGGCCTAAAGAGGTGTAACCCTTAACTTTAGGCCACGCTTTTCAAGTGTTGCCATAGCAGCTACACTTAAAAAGCGTGGTCAATGAGGTACAAAGGCCACACTTTGTAGCATCTCATTAGCAACACTTTTATTTGATAAAACTACACTTTAAGGAGCGGCCTTTGCTTTGTTATTGGCCACATTTTAAAAGCATAGCCTTTTATGACTCCACTACAACAACACTTATAAAGTGTAATCTTTTCTTATTTATATGCCACAATTTACAATTAATAAGCCTCACAATTGACATCCCTATAGCCATGACGTTGTATAGAATATTTATTGACATAATTTCCAATTGAAAAATAATAATTTTGATTTGCATATATTCACTGATCACTCTCTCTCTCTCTCTCTCTCTCTCTCTCACACACACACACACACACACACATATATATATATATATATAAATGATCTCATGCACCAAATTACCCAATAAATAATTTCAAATGTGTAGATTTGTAATTAACTTTGAAAGAAAAATGTCTTATACCACACATTCTGTAATGACCCTTCCGGTTATTTCCACGTATATGTTTTTACTTGAACCATTAGAGCTTATTTGTAGCGGCCCCAAGTCACTTAAGTCTTGTCAGGACCGGTATTTTCGGTGCCGGGTCCATTTGTTTGATCGTAAGTTCCTTTAATAAACTTTCTGAACTTTGGGTAAAATGTCTCAGGGCTTTTCTCTCAATATATAATGAGTTAGAAGTCCCCCAAAATACCAAATCGAAAGTCTACGAGTCTAGTTTCCTACGCACAAAACCTCACATCCAACTGATCTCAGAGTAAAAAGTTATGACTATTTTACCGCGGACTGTCTGGCAGAAACCGGGTTGCAAACCGGGTCGCGAACCGGGTCGGGTCAAACTCGATTTAAGCCTCAGCTTCACGTTTTAAAACGCCATTTCAGTTCTGAAACAGTGAGAAAACATAAGGGAGGATTCCGAGAGAGTTCTTGAGTATCAAAATCGTGCGATGGTGAGTTGCGAACTTAAATTTAAGAATTTTATTAATATCGCGTGCATTTGAAAATATTTTATTTGAAAGTTGAATTTGGTAAAAAGTTACATTATATTACCTTTTTAAAAATATTTTAAAGGTTTATGAAAAATATTTTGTTACGATATAATTGTATATGTATTTATTTTATAAGGTTTTTATACATTGTAATATTTTAACGGAGATAGTAAATTTAGTTATGTTGAAATTTATTATTATAATATAGTAGGTTTTATTAGAAATAATTTTCTATGAATTATGGTATATTTAAAAAGTTATATTTATTTTACCACGAACTTACGCAATATCCGAATATATAAGAAATATGGACCCCATCCAATAATAGGCGGATAAGGAAGGGTGTACTTTTCACACACCACCCCCACGTGTAAGTGGAAGATGAAGGCAACAATTAGTATATTTAGTAGTGGCCATCAGCATATACACATACAGAAAGACCAAACATCCTTGTTCTTATCCTTTTCCTTTAGCACTTTTGGAGCTTTCAGTTGTTGCGTACACATATTCACCTATTCACATATAGCGATGAATAAAATTTAGAGGAAAAACATATCTTGATAATTTATTCTTTCATCGAAAGAAAATCAATTATCGACGTCAAGTTATTCAAGCCCGAGTTCAAGTTTGATTTTGTTTCGGAGCTTCCTTTCGGGGAGGTTCAAGCTTGTCATCGGACGACAGGTAGGTTACGGTTTATTTTCCCTAGACTCCACATATATAGGATAAAATTGTATTAATAGGCATCCTTGGGTTGGTTTATTAGGTTGGTACCACAGACCTCGACCGCTTTATTCATGTCCGCCTACTTTTGTTCCTCCGTTGCTTGTAGTAATTGCCGATATATTTTATTTACCCTTGTGGTCCTGTGAGGGCTTGGTGACTCTGGAACATAGAAGGTCGGATTTTGGGAATGTCCGCGAGTCCCGGGCATAGAATTATCCTTCTAGGCTGGTTATGCTTGCTGAGTAGCTGTGGGCCTGTGCAGGGTCGATAGGTTGATTGTAAGCTGCTGGGCAGTTATTGTGCTTGATCATACCATTTCCATGCATATAAAGAGGTTTTTCCATGTTTTACTATGGTTTTGGCTTCGGGCCTACTGGCACTATTTTCCAAACCCTGCATGACCCCGGGGGCCCATTTTTGATGGAAATGAATTGGAAATGGTTCGATTTAACTTGTGAACATTCTTGGGTAAAAGAATGTAAAATTATGATTTAAATCACCAGTTTTACGATTAACACTAGACTCGGCAGGGCCGGGGTACTAGTTGAGTTTTCCTGCTACTTGAAATGATTTTAGCCTCGGTTGGACCGAGCACCTGAGATGACTTTCTACTGTTTAGACCCGGTTATGCCCGGGCACCCTTGGAGGGGTTTTTGAGATATTTTCCTACTACTTTAGTCCTGGACAGGGTATGGGCATGCATATTCGAGACTGGGTCTCTATCTTGAACCCGGACTTGCTTCCGGACGACATGTTTTGATACTGAGTTTTAGTATGGGGTCTGGGACCTCCATGGACCTTGCCATCCGGTCCAGGGACTACGGGCTGCGTGTGTCGGAGGAGGGGTATACGGTGGAGTAGAGGTATACAGGCAGTGTCCTTCCATGGAACCTACCTGTTGGGCCTGATCGGCACCGGAGGAGGTACATACAGAGATACCATTTCACTTGAGATCTTCATGCATCATATCATTCATTGTTTGAGGCTCCACCCTTGTTTGTTGTTTGTTGATTGTACGCTCCGGTAGTATGGGATGCCGGAGGGTTTGTTTTCACTTGTTTGTGTTCCTCGGTTGTATGGGCGGCCGGGGGACTATAGGTAGAATTTTGCTATTTAGTTGCAGAATTGTTCCCTATTAGGGTTAAGTATGAAATTGGTTATTGCTAGACTGTTAGTTTCTGGATTTGAGATTGATATGACTAGTTGAGTTTGATTCATGTCTCTGAGCATGCCTATCATTACTCTTTCCCTCTTCTTACATTTGAGGTTACCGGTATACCGTCCATTTCGTAAACTTATTATGTATACACTGTTATTGCAAGGACCGCATGTGCGGTATTTCTTACTTTCACCTGTGCCTATGGTGTGTATATTCTTCTTAATGGCCTCACATGTGGTTCTGTTGATTTCCCTCTGGGCTAGTTCCTGTGTACCTTTCATTGATTTCTGTGACTGCTTGCTTCTATTCTGTCTATTACTACACTTTTATCTTATATGTGCCCAGTCGGCCTATGATACCTACTGGGTACCTTATGCTTCGCCTATGGTGCTCACCCCTACCCCCCTGCATCTTTGAGTGCAGATCCTAGCGTGGGCCATCGCCGTTAGATCGTTGTGATTCGTGCTTGGAGATCTGTTGGGGACTACTTCAGACTGAGGGTGAGCTCTTGGCGATCGGAGCTTAGATTTAGTTTATCTTTTGCTTCATGTACTCTATTACCATTCAGAGACATCTGTATATATTGTTTGGATCGTTTGCACTCCATGTATGTAATTTTGGCTCTATACTATGATACCAGGTCTTGGGGTTTGGTTTAGTTTCCGCATATGTATATATTTATAGTCCTTTTATCTGTTCTCTTTGTCTTGTTCTCTTATTTGTTAGATAGTAGCCCATTACTAACTGTTCTGGGCTACGGGGATTGGTTCACCTACCGGGGGTTGTAGGTGCCATCATGACTGAGAAATTGGGTCGTAACACATTCTTAGAAAGCAATATTTTAATGATCTATTCTAGAGATGAATTCCGCACAAAATCAAATTTATTCAAACATATATCACAATAGTTCAAAAATGTTTTATCGTTTACTTCAACAAATCGAGTTGACTTGTGACCACCATTCAAATTTGATCACCCGCATTTTCCTACACATTAAAAATGAAATTAAAAGATAAAAAAAAATCATGCTCAACACTAGTCATGGTTCATAAAATTATGTGATAGTTAACCTCATGCATAAACTTGTTAAGGAAGGTTAGATCCGACACACCCTGGTAAAATCTATTTGAAATTTAGCATCAGAGAAACACATCCCTTCCTATTATAGAGTTTGAAATACCATAGATATCATCTTATCTGGCATATGTCATAGTGAAGGTAGTAGTATCATGTTACGTGGGAAAAAGTTATAAAGCTCACCATAGATCAGCAACATAGAACCTGCACAAACAAAATGTTTATGTCACCGAATAGTGGTATAGAAAGTTAAGCTGGTGTAATATTTTCCATCTACTAAAATTGAAACCTAGAAATATTAATGAAGACGACATCAAGACAAAAAGAAAAAGATATAAAATATAGGGACCATCTTCGAGCATATGCTGGACTTGTTTCAAGTGGGACTATCTCAAAGTTTTTCACTGTATCAAACTTGGGCATATTGAAGATCCATTCAGTAGACATCACGATAAATGAATAGTATGATCTCAATCCATGCATTCAGGAAATCGGCAAAAGATTGAAAAAATGACAAATGATTATTTTATTGAAATAAAAAAACTCTTTCAGTTCTAATATATTGATTTCACTTACATAATAAACAAATGCAAAGCGGTAAATAGAAGGTTAACAATTCTTTCATTTTTGAAAAGTACTTTCCTAGCTTGTAGATGGAGAGAATTACAAGGTTCCTGAATAGCACAGAATTATCGTGATCACAAAGTCAAATATCCAGTCTTTCTCTGGTGTGAGTTGTCAGTTATAATATTATACTTAGTCTAGTATGATGTATGATAAAAAAAATTGAACATCATTTCCTGCAGGAATTAAGGGACGCAGATTGGCTAAGAAGAAGCAAAATGAAAAATATCTCAATAAATATTTAAGAGACCATGATAATATGATATCCAAGTCTCAGCTAACTCTGTTAAATGCTTCTTAGATAGGTATAATTGCTGACTATTTCGTTTTCCAAATTTGGTTATACAAATGTTTTACCTTCCAACATCTTCCTTCAACACCTTTGTCAATTGTCTGTCTAGAAGCATGAACAACTCTCCTCCAGGGTAGTAATAAGTTATTAGACAGATATGAATTTTGGTCTGAAGAAAACAAAATTTAATAATTCACAATTGTAAGTAATATCAAAATGGTACACATTTATTAAGGAGGTGAGAGAGTAGATTATCTAAAAAGTAACAATGGTCGTTAATTTTTTTCACGATATATCCAGAATCACATATTGAATGCTCTGGAGGATTCAAGTCAACATGCGCTTACATTTCCTACTCAATAGTTTTCTCGATATATGAAAACTATATATTATGATCCCTCTCATCAAGTTACATGTATCTAACCTTAAATGATGTAAAAAGTGCTAGAATAAAAGCATGGTCTAACATATCTAGGATTTCTCATTCTTCACAAGATCTATGCACCTACAGAAAAGAATAAGAGGATTCTTATTGAAGATAGAAACAAGAGTGAGTGTAAGTTTACATGTTAGAATGAAAACAAAGCTTCATATATACCAAAGTTAAAATTTTCTTAGTTTCAATCACATCTATATATTGATTTTTCTATAGCATCTGTAATAAACCAATTGAGGAAGAGAGAGATGACATTACATAAATTTAAAAATTCAATTGGAGAAGCCAAATGTTAAGAGTAGGTATTTTGCAAATTAAAGGGGCCACTATTTGTAGCCCAGGCAAATAAAAAAATAATTCAAGAAAGAAGGAATCAGAAACAGGTATAGAAACCTATGAAGCCAGAATTCAATATCTTCTCTTCAAAAAGATGCATAAAGGTGTAGCCAAAGACAATCTTTACACAACCACATAGCTTTGTAAATATAATTCACAAAGGTGGAAAAAATGTAGCCACATGTGTGATCCTGCAATCTAACTCTCTACCTTGTTTTTTGTTAAGCATTATATTCTTATCCATTGCCTTCATAGCAAAATGCTAGTAAGTTCACATGTACTTCCCAAGTTAATCAAGATAGCAAAAATATTTATTTTGGATGATTGTAGCGTACTTGATCCACTCTACAGTGGGACAATCATGTTCTTAATAAAATGTACCTACCAGTATCACCCGATCTAGTGGTTTAATTGGCTTAAAATGCTTCAAGCCTATCGGTTCTCCACTCTCCATGATCTGCAACTCGCAAACTTCTTAGTGATAAAAGGGGAAGTGAACCTCAAACTACGATTATTATAAGGGGATATAAAAAGAGATTTTTAAACAAATACCCAGCCTAATTTAATATTTACTTTTCCTAACCGATATAGGTAGATCATGTATTAATAGTAGCCGATTATAATATATTATACATGGATAGTGTACATCTACCAGTTATTATTAGTTTATGCAATTGGATAGGCAACTATATATGTTAATTCTTCATATAAAAATTAGATTACAAAATTTATACTATACTGAGAATGAATTATGAGATGTTGATCTTCATACAATTTTAATAAACTCAGAAAGCCAACACGAAAGATGACAAGCATAATGTTTAAGGATCACTAATCCATACAGAAAATTGCACAATGGAGGAATGATGAAACTTTGAAATATTACCATTCTTCTGAGCAAGAACATTTTATGTGCACATGTATAGTTATTTATGGAAAACCAATAGATGAGTGTAAGAAAAAATTCTATCTACCTTTTGTATTGATTTCCAAGATGGAATGTCCTTCCTATGAGGCTTTGGCTGAACAAATTTTGAAAGATATCTCCACAAAATCTTTGGTTTCTATAGGTAAGTTCAATACTTAGTGAGCCTCATACAAATCAACACCTACAAATACTCTTAACCAGTCATGTTTAACATTTTGGAATTAAGGAATTGGCATTTGGAAGCTCTCGAACTGATTCATCAACATTTTTAGCAGTTTCTTTCTCCTGATAGGGAACAAAATGAAAATCTTCGTCAAGATAGTGCCTCACTACTCAAAGTAAAGACCATATATGACACATCAAACATGTACTAATTTCTGTTAGTGTATACAAATCTGTAACATCCCCAAATAACGCTGAAATTGACCCAGGTCAGGTTTTTCTCTTTTTGTAAAAGCATTTGGATATCATTATTCAAAGTAAGTTTATCATGTTTTGTAAGATGATAATAATTTCTTACCATGTCATGACACTAATACTAAGCCAAACTCAACTTCAAGTCAACCACAGATCTTCCCGTGATGCAGTTCCAGATGACCAAAATTTTATTAACTCAATAAGATATATAATCAAAGACAACAGGTAAATATCAACAATTACTATGTGCACATAAAATTTTAAACAGAGATGTGGAAACTAACACTTCAGATATAAATCCATTGAAATACCCTAAAAATTGGCAAAATTTAAATCCATTTTCAAATTCACAGAGAACAGTTCCTCAAAAACAGTTATAGAAGGGTTAGAAAATGCAAAATTATTAGAGTGCTGAAACCCTACCTGAACAATTCACAGAGAACAATTCTTCTATTCTTATACGGCACATAGAATTAGAAAGGTTTATATTTCTGTTTGTTGAAATTTTATTGTTAGAGCATATGTTCTTGGTTCCAATTTTTCTTGGTAACTTATCATTGTCGAAAATGAAGATACAAAGAGATTCAACTGAGTGCTTCGCTTAAATTCTCAAACAAGACCTAATTTTAGCAGAAGCCGAATTGAAGCCCAGAAAGAGGAATATTTTCCCTTTCAAATAAGAGAAACTTTAAGGGTTGTGAAGTCGATCTTTTGAGATTTTTGAATTTTTATCACGGGGGAAGCTTTTCGAAGCTAAAATAGTTATGGAGGAAAGTCAAGTTCAGCAAAAAAATTTATGATAATATTAGAGCACACTTATAAAGTGTTGCCTTTACAATTTTAAATGTAGCACACTTAAAAGTGTGACAATAGATATAATTAAGTGTTGCTAATTATTTCATCATTTAGCAACACTTGAAAAGCATAACCTATAATTTAAATGGGCACGCTTTACAGGCGTTGCCTAATATGTTGTAGCAAAAAGCTTTAAACATAAGAACACGCTTCCAAAGTGTTCTCTCAGATATTTTTGGCAACAATTTGTAAATGTGGTCTAGAATTAGTGTGGACTTAGGGAAAATATATTGTAGTCAAATTTAGAGTTTTTGCTAATTTATAAGTCCCCAGCAACGACGCCAAAAACTTGTTAGGTGACTTCCCACTCACATGCAAGTGTACGTGGTCGTCCAAATAGTATAAATTGGTTAGCCTGGATATTGTACCCAAGAGACTTATGACTTAGCAAATATTCTAAATTATTCGTATATCGCGAGAATAAACAAGTATGAAAGTAACTAAAGTATGAGTTTTGTAGTAATTAAAGATCTAAAATAAAATGACAGAATTAAATGCAAGTAAGTAATGATTTTGGTTCCAAGTTTAGAGAGAATTCCAGGGTTAAAGCTTTGTTACGCAATCGTAAGTAGTGTTCACTAGAATCGACTTGTTCGTTCACCTAGTTGTTGATTTTGGGGTTGATGTTACAACTATGGTCTTCCGAGCCTATAGTTGCCTATCCAAATAGCATCACAAGTACATCGTTGAGCGGGGATGTGACATCTCATTCCGAACACATTTATATATCTTCCAATATAAACAAAATAAGGCGTTCTAGGTATATTCCTATCCTAGTCGCTAACCTACCCTTTACCTTACAAAATAGAGGCCTTGGTCCTTATATTCCTCGGTCTATCTTGTTGATTCTTCTTTCGAGTTCACAACAAAATTATATATTTATCTTAATGGCGGCCAAGCATTAAAAACTAAACACAGGAATATAAGAACAACTAGTAATGGTAAACGAAATGATCAATTCAACTTTATACTAAATATTCATGTATTTGTAGTCGTAACCCCAAAACAAGGGTTATTACCACTCATGCTAATCAAAAATGCAAATAACAATGTTTTCATCCAAAGTTATGGCTAAGAAAAGGTAGAAGAAAAGAAACCTAATGATGAATTCTAATCTCTGCCTTATGCTATGAAAATATGACGGAACCCTCACAAAAGACGCACAATGTTCTATTTATAGGGCTTGGGAAATAACCCCTTTTCCTCCTTAAAGTCAGAATAGGAGAAAGCTACAAAATTCTGTCGGGACAGGGCCTGGCGCGATGCGCCAAGGGTTCACCAGACTTAGTGCACAACAGTTCTGATGATGGGGCATTGCCCCACCAAGGCGCCAGGTGTGGCCTTCAGTTGTTTATGGCCTGGGGCAGTGCCCCATTAAGGCGCCACTGCCTATTTTCTCTCTTTACTTGCTACTGAGCATCCCGCTACATCACATCCATTCTTTACTCGTCCGTTTCATCTTTCAATGGTTAATTTCCCACGTTATTTTACCTGCAAGCATCTAATCATGTGTCTTAGTACAACATATAGCAATTCAACTCAAAACACACAATATATAATAAGTAATGTTCTTAATATATAAGGTAAACATGGGTAAAATACAATAAACGTGCATATAAATATGATCAAAATCAGTACTGTTGCGGCTGATAACCTCAACTCCATTGGCCTGAACCTCTACCACCTTGACGAGAACCACTGTAGCCACCCTGATGTCGAGGCCTCTTATCTCTGGCCCCGATGTCATAACGAAGCAAATTCTCTACAGTACGGGATTAGTCCCCAATAGCCTGGAATGACCAACCACTAGCAACCAATATCTCCGCTGGCTCTCTATACTCTATTCGCAGCCCCTAAGCAATCCTATGAACTCTGTCAGGCTTGATAGGCATAATCATGGCACCAAATGGATCAAGCTAATGGAAGTGAGTCTCATACACTAATACTGTCATAGAACCCTGTGTAAGTCTAGTGAACTCCTCTCTTCGACACTCTCTATCGCTCTATGGAACTTGGCCATAAAGGCCTCATAAAACTTGGACCAAGTCAATAGAGGCGACAATGATGGTTTGCAAGCAACCTAGGCCCTCCACCATAACTTAGTTGGGCCCTCCAACTGATATATAGTGTATCCAATACCATGAGTCTCTAGTAAACCCAGATGGTGCAACATCTCATTGCAGGTAGTAATAAAGTCATGTGGGTCATGTCCAGAAGTACCAGCAAACCTCAGAGGTGCCAATCTCAAAAACCTACCCCACGCCTTCTGCTACATCTCTGTCGTAGCTGGGCGAGGAGCAAGAGGCTGAGCAACTAATGGGACCAGAATAACCTCAACACGGGGAGCCGCAGTAACAGGCTGCGCTCCTGAACTTGGTATACCAAGGGCTACCCCCTAAGAGGATGTCTGTGCTACCTAAGAAACAAGCTCTCCAATTATACCCAAAAGTTGTAATAGTAAACCCCAAATATCTGAAGAATGAGTTGGGGCTGAAGCTGGCACTGGAGCTGGTGGTACCTGGGCTGCCCCCTTGTCCACACGCTGCTCAGGAAAAACTCTAGCTTATAATCATGCTCGGGCCCTATCTCAACTGTAGGAGCTCTAGAAGGTGCCGCTGCTCGGGGACATCCATGACCCCTACCTCTATGACCTCCCCAGCCCTTAGCTGGTGTCGGGGGTGCTAGAGTCGGTGGATCATCTCAGCCTGAAGCCAAAAATGTCATACAAACCATCTACAGAAGAATGAACTAGAACAAGTGAGAATTCAAGAAACTTCCAAGGACTACGCATGATACAGAAGCAATAAGAGAGTAGTATTTCCTAAGATGTCAGCATATCCTCCCGAATATTGAGTACAGATGTCTCCGCCTTGATCCGCAGGACCCTACTAGACATTGGATCCTATACCAATGACACCGATGAACCTAGGCTCTGATACCAAGCTATCATGACCTAATTTCTTTGTCATGATGGCACCTATAACCCCCCATACTATCTATCAAGCAGGCAGGATGAAGCATAATATAGCGGAAGCAAGGGTTATACCATAAAGGAAAGGAATAACAAGAGTATATATATATAGAAACTAAACAATCCCAAAACCTTGTATCACAGTATAAGAGCCGGTACTACATATATAAGGAGTATAAAAGGTATCCAAAATAACATATACATAATGTCTCCGAGTAGTAAGAGAGTACAAAATACGAAAGATAAACTAAAGTCAATCTCCGGTCGCCAAGATCTCACCCTCAGTTTGGATGGTCTAAAAGTCTCCTCGCATGAGTGTTCATGAGCTAGCGGCAAGGGCCTATACAAGGATCTGCACCAGAAGATGCAGAGTGTAGTATGAGAACCAAATTTGAAGTAAATGGTACCTAGTAGATATCATAATCCAACTGGGCACATTTAAGATAAAAGAGCAGTAAAAAGCAGAGTAAAAGTAAATAGTCACAGAAAGTAACGAAGAAGTACACGGAAGCTAACACAGAAGGAAGACAACAGAAAACAACATACATGGCTAACTATAGAATATATATTATAGGCACAGGTGAAAGAAAGAAATGACGCACCTGTGATCCTCGCAATAACAATATATATAAGAAGTTTTCAGAAAAATGGGCAATATACTGATACCCTCAAGTAAAAAGGGAAGGAGGAAACAGAATGACAATAGTATGCTCGAAGGTAAGAATAAGAACTAAGTCAAAACGCAAATACCACTTTTAATAGCCAAATCATAGTAAGAAATCAACATAAGGGATAATAGTAACTCGACTAAGCAATAATAAGCCTACCTACAGTCCCAACGGGTGCCCATACACCCGAGGAACATAAACTAGTGAAGACAAACCCTCCGGCATCCCATACTATAGGAGCGTACACTCAGTAAACAACAAACAAGGGTGGAACCTCATACAAATAAATGGTATGATGCATGATGATATTTGGGTTGAAAACAACTCTGTATGTACCCCTTTCGGCGCCTAAAGGGCCCAACAAATAAGTTTCATGGAAGGACACTTATCGTATACCTCAACTACTCCGTATACCCCTCTTCCAACACACGCAACCCAAAGCCCCTGGTCCAGATCGGCAAGGTCCATGGAGGTTCTTGACCACATACTAAATCTCAATCTCGAAAGTATCATGCGGAGTGGGTCCGGATCTAATCTAGTAGCCCAAACTCTAATATGCATGGCCAGACTCAGTCAAGGCCTGGACGTGACCGAGTCTAAAATAGTAGTAAAATAGCTCAGATGCTCGGACCGACAGAGTCTAATATCTTCTAAATTTAGTAAAATGCCAATATAGCACTACGGCCCTGCCGAGTGTAGTAATAGTAGGAAAACCGTGATAAAAATTCATCTTTTAACTCTTTTACCCCAGGAAAATCCATGCAAGTCATTTCAAAACCAATTTAAAGTTATTTCAGCCAAAAACGAGCCCCTGGGGCCATGCAAGTTTCAAAAACTACTAAAGTTGGCCCGAAGACCAAATTGTAGTAAAATATGTGGAAAATCCCTTATTATGTATGGAAATGGCATGATCAATCACAAATAGTAGCCCAATGACTCACAACCAATCTATCGGCCCTGCACAGGCTAAAATCACTCTACAATACAAATAGCTAGCCAAACAATTGCGATAACAATGTCTGGGACTCACAGACACCCCCAAATAACCTACCATCTATCATCCAGAGTCATTACAAGGCCACACAAGACCACAAGGGTGATAATATCATTTTACAAGAATACTACACACAACGGAGGAAAGAAATAAGGCGGACATAGAAAAGCAGTCAAGGTCTGTGGTGCCAAGCTATAAACCCAACCCAAAGATGCCAATTAGTACAATTTTATCCTATATATGTGAAGTCTAGAGAAGTTAGAACGTAACCTACCTGTCCTTCGATGATAAGTTGTTGGACCGACGCTGTCCGAGCCTGAACCACTTTGAGTAGCCCGGAATAGATTAACACTAACAAGAACACAAGATACACATTAAAATATGACTTACGGTACCCATATTGCTATAATTATAGCCAGGTCAAAATTTGGGTTTAAAGAAGGCCCATAGGGCCCAAAACCCAAAATAAAAAACGAAAAGAAGCACCATGAACATACTACTCTTGTGAGTGCATGCCCTAAATTTGAGAAAATTTGGCCAAGAGAAAGGGCTCAAAAAAGCCGGCTCAAGTAATGAATTAAAGAGGAAAATTTCAAGGACTAAAACTGAAAATTAGAGGAAGAAGTTACCCACCACGATGAGATGAAGCACGCCAATGGAGTGCATTCCCCAAACCCACAATGATATAACAAAAAACAAGCAGCCACTACAAGGAAAAATTTCCCCAAGCTTATGAGTTCATCAATGGAGGTTTTTAATGGAGAAGAAGTAAAGTTGAGGAAGAAAGAGCTTACCCAAATAACGAATGAGCGAGATTAATCACCAATTATGGACCTTCAAGGCCAAGGACTGATTTGGGAGAAATTTGGGTTGAGAGAAAATAAGTTTCGAGTGAGAAAACTTGGAGAAAAAGGCTGAAAAACCGAAGTTGAGGGATTTTATAGGGGCTGGACGCAGCAGAAATATCAGCAATGATAAAAACTTCTACGGGGCATTCCAAGCACAATCGGAACCTAATACTCAGAAATCAATAATGCTATTAGAGTGGAAACAACGTTCCAGACTCAAAGGAATCAATGAAACTTCCATAAGAGATCGTTTCAGAGGAATTAACTAAAATCAACCTAACACCCAAAATAAACCTAGATCACCTGGGACCCAAACCAACTACCTACCTAACCAAAACTCATAATTCTGGAGCTGATAGAATCGTCGTATTTCAAATTTGATGTTCCGTCCATTAAAAGCTGACCCACATTACACTTTCAACTCTAAATAGCCTGAAAATAGAAAAACCACCATAAAACCCACACTGGTATTTCTCAGGCCTCGACTAAAGGTTCAGCTAGACTAAACACAATGTTCTAGAGCTAATGAAACTTTTGGAATTCGATTCTGAGCATGTTAGCTAGGAATGTTGACAAAAGTCAACAAATTCCTAAGTTAAGGCTCTAAAATAGGTACACGGTCATAACGACCAAACGAACGGTCATGGCACCAAACTACCGGTCCCAGCAAGTTATAAATGACTCGAGGCTACTACAGGAAGGCTCTAACAGTACAAAGAAGACATAAATGACAAAATAACCGAAAGGGTCATTACAGATGCATATCTTGTATTTGAAAAAATAATTAATTGAAAATACGAAAATAAGTAACAATAAGTTTATCTTTATATATATGTACTCATTCGAACTTTCATTTTTTTCAAACTAGTCTAATCATCTTTCTTGATGAATCTTCCACCACCATTAAACTTCCTTTTTCATCTTGATTAACTTATACTAAACTAATTTGACCATCTCCTTTGATGAATGTTATACCACCATCAAACTTTATTATTCAGCTTGATGAATTTGTGTATGGCTATTGTGATACAAGAAGAAATTCAAAAGAATATATCTATGATCTTCATCAAAGTGGTGGCCATATTGTCACAAAACCTTTTCTATGTCATCTCTTTTGGTTATTAAACACATGGTGTATAAAAAAAATAAAGAGAAAGAATCAAAAGAAAAGATAAAAAGATACACTAATAAAAAAAAAGAAGGAAAAAATGAAAATGTTCATCCAACAATTTCATAGATCATTTTTATTTATAGAGTGGTTAAACCATAAGAATAAGTAGAAGAAAGTTGAGGAGATATAATATTTAAATAGATAATACAAATAGGTAGAGTTTTTTTGTGACTCATGAGATATCATTAGATATAATAAATATTACATATTTTAAATTATTAAATAAATTGATTAGTGAAAAGAATGAAGAAAAAAATTCAAAAAAATTCAAAAAAGGATAATTATGAATGTCGGCCATAGAGAGCTGCCACATCACCTAGTCTATGTTCCTCCTTTATATATATGTATATAATATATATATATATATATATATATATATATATATTATATATATATATATATATATAAATATATATATATATAAAGTGTTTCCATGTATGTTGTCGGCCGTAGGAAGTGTTATACATGTATTTATATATTATTAACTATACCTTATTTTTACCATGAAAATTGCTTTCCAAATTATCAAATAAGTTGTTGCAAATTCTCCTTAGCGTTGAAAAGAATCTTGGGGGAAATATTTTTGATAATTTATTCGATCACCGAATGAAAATTGATTATCTGTATCAAGTTATTTGAGCTCAAATTTGAGGTATGTAAAGGTTATTCCTTTTTTTGGCATAATTTCATAAGATTTAAAAACTTCGTATCTAGTGTGCCATAAAAGAGTCGATTGTTAGATGTTTCTAAATTATTATCGATATTATTTTTATTATAAACTCATATCTAGTGATATTGATTTCATGTTATGTTGGAAGTAAAAGGTGGTGTATATATGGTTGTGATTATCGAATTACAGTCATTTTTGAGTTAATCATGATATTATATTTGCATTGAAGGTTTTGGTTAGTTATGTAGCTCGGGGTGAACTATAAATATACATAGTTGGTTGGTAGCTTGTCGTAGGTCATAGAGCTCGGCTTGTGGCCTTATGGTGATTGTTGTGGGCTGTTTGGTTATTCTTATATTGTATTGTATTATATTGCATGCTGCATATTGTATATGTTTTATTGTATTTTGTAATTGTGATTTCCTAGAGGGCTTGTGAGGACCTGCAAGGCGTGAGACCTTTTTCGCATGGTCAAGCTCATGGCTTTGTGAGGACCTGTAAGGTGTGAGACCTTTTCGCATGGTCAAGCTCATGGCTTTGCAAGGACTTGTAAGGCATGAGACTTTCATATGGTCGAGCCTATGGGATTATGAGGACCTGTAAGATGTGAGTATTTTCTGCATGGGCATACTTGTGTATTACTCTCCCGTAAGGCTTGAGTTTATTCCACAGGTT
The DNA here is from genome assembly GCA_003996215.1 of Jaltomata sinuosa. Lineage (NCBI taxonomy): Eukaryota > Viridiplantae > Streptophyta > Magnoliopsida > Solanales > Solanaceae > Jaltomata > Jaltomata sinuosa. The sequence goes on along the minus strand of QJPP01003925.1, from coordinate 142,105 downwards.
GAGCTTTGGGCCGTGATTGTTTGTCAGGGTGGGACTGGTGTATTGATTTTCATTATATTGTATTCATGATATGCATATTTTCTCCTTAGCTATATTTTTTATTCTGAGGCGAGGTGTGACTGAGGTTGTGGTTGTTATGGATCCTAGAGTGGGGACATATAAGGTAGTATTAGGTTGAATTTTTATTAGTGCAGGTTGTGGATGATATGTTAGTATTATTTCAATTTAAACTTTTTCATATTGTGGTTTTCAGTTTTGAGTTGTGTTGCTTCTATTATTTTGTTGCCTTACATATTCAGTACATTCTTTCGTATTGATATCCCCATTGCCTCGGGGCCCTGCAATCATACTTATGGGTTATCAGGTAGACAGTGGCCCTGATTACATATGGTCGAGATGGTTGATATGCTCCATTATTTATGGAGTTATTGAGTCTAGAGTCTTCTTTAATTTTATATTAGTAACGGGTACGTCGAGGCCCTATAATGACTCGTGGTTAGTAGCTTTTCATCTTAGAGGCTTGTAGATACATGTTGTGGCGATTGCCCAGGTCATGGAAACAGTAAAGTAGTGGTGGAATAAAATCTTTGGTGTGATAGAGGACTTCTCTAATGTGAAATGATATTGTGATTGGTGGTGATGAAGTGAAAGTCATTGCCGTGCCTAAAGACACACGAATTGTGAGCCATATCAATGATTTTTTTTTATCCCCTTTCTCCATCGGCTTTGGGCTTTCTATTACCGAAGTAATAGAAGAACTTTGCAGGAAGGATCAAGTTTTCTTGCCTCATTTTGATCCTCAAGTATGGATCCCTATATGATGTATTCAATCCGTAGTTTACTAGGATGGTTTGGACTTTTTGATTGATCATCTACTTCACCTATATTCCCCTCCTAGTTATTTTGTGGTGGTGTTGTCCATATAATTTCCCAGGGTAGGTTGGGCTTACATTCTAGCACAGAAGATGACTTTGACTGGGCTGGTAGGATAGGTTCAAGGCTTTCCCTAACGAGCATCTGCATTGGTTGGCACTTCTTCCATTCATGGAGTCATGGATTCTCAGTCATAAGATCCTCGACCCTTCCTTCTTTTTTAATTTCATCCCTTTTCCAATATTTGTTTTCCTTTGCTCTACCTATCATATATTTTGTTGAATTCTTCCCGAGAAAATAACCAATACGGTGAAATGATTAAAATCTATCCTCTATATTTTTACCAATAAAGATAAGGTATGGAAGGCCATGTTTTCTTATTTGTCCAAAGGTAAACACCCATACCTGGGAACATCTCTCCTTTCTTTATTACCGCATCACTAATTCCTGATTATACTTGGTAAGTGCAAAAATATTCATAGGTTTGTACAACAAAAAGTTGTTAGACTTTCTACCTCCCTCTACTAGAACTGCAACTTCTAATATCCAGAGTCTCATGATCGATATTGCTATATCAAGGAGAACAACAATCTAGCGACCTCTAGCTTTCTGAAAAGGAAAGGAATATCAAACCTTGCCAACTTGATCACAAAAAGAGTCATCTCCCGCCTGCTCCGACATTGTTGGGTGAAACAAACCAGAACCAGAAGGAAAATATGATGTTAGGTGTATTTACACGTCTTTTTACATTACTTTATACACATTTGTACCTTGTTTTGATATGAATTTATAACAAACATACCTAATGTATGTTGATTATGAAATATTTGACTAATTTGGACTGTTTATGTGAATAAATGTGTTTTTGGGTGAAATTGCACAGGAATTGAAGAAAACAATTTGGCTAAGTATGGAAGTAGTGCAAAGTCATAAGCAGCGGTGCCATTAATTATGCTAGCCAGCGACATGCAGTGAAGAGTTGAAGACCCTCTGAGAAATTTGGTTAAATCATGAAAGTAGAAGTGATGTGCTGGGATTTCACGGCGCTTTTGACACTTAAAACTAAGAATTTTTGGGAGTTCTTAAGTACATTTTGTTGGATTTGATATCGTTTGTTGTATGTACAGGGAAAAGTGTAGGAAAGATAAAAGTACCAAAAAGTTGCAGATTTCTAGGCAAAAGTCATGCCCCACGGGCGTGGGATCCACCACGGCTCATGGGAGAGGTCTTCAATAGGAACTAGAGAAACCAAAGGCAAAAGTCATCTCCCTTGACCTACCATGATGGGCGTCGATCCAGCCACGGGACATCAAAGAGCCCGTCAGACTGGACCAGCATAACTGAAGCTAAGAGGCATGACTTGAAGAGCTGCTACAACGTCCGTGAGAGACACGACGGGATGACACATAGTCTATCAAATCAAGCCAGTGGACATTGAGGATAGAGCCTACTAGCCGACGAGATAGACACAACGAGAATTGCATCCATGACATCCCATTGTATTAGCCCATGGAATCGAGGCAGGAGACCTGGAGCTCAAACATGAAGAATCCAGACAGGTACTCATGATGCCCGTTGTAGCCAAGATGGCCCATGCGGCATCCCGTCAGAAGTACCGCATCCAGTCAATCCTAGAACAGTTAGGATTTGGTCTTTTTTGTCTATAAATACTTCTCCTTAGGTTTTATTTCACAGTTCTTGACATTGTTTTGATATTGTCACATTTTGTTTGTGCTTTGGAGACGTCATAACACAAGTTCTTGACAATTAAAGTTTGTTCTTGATCTATTAAAGTGTTCTTGAGATTTATTCAAGATTTCAGATTTTTTTACTTCTTCTTGTAAGTATGTACTCATGATTATTCCAACACATCTTGATTTCTTACATATAAACATGAGTAGCTAAATCCACAATTAGGGTTGTGGGAACCATGAAGGATTAATGAAGTAGGCAAAGTACTTGGTAATTCTAGGGCGGTGTTTATGCATGTATTGTTCTTCCCTTCACTTTGATTGCTTTTTAATGGTGTACAATGTTAGAACTCACCTTATCCTTACTTGTCGGACCAATGAGGTAATGTATGGGAAAAGGTTTATTCAACAACAGAGATTTGAGGCTACCAACCCTCATCTAATAGCTTGACCTTATTCGGGAATAGATAATCTAGGATCCAGGGTAAGGGTTAGTAAAGCATACAACCGCGGCTGAACCAAGGCTTGTGGTGAAATTAATCTATCTGAGGGACCAACTAATTAGGTGAACCTAACTTACCAATTCTGCATGCTAAGCACCAAGCCAGTTTACTAAGTACAACGCCTTAGTAAGTTATGCTCTCATGGGGAACACTACCCTAGTCACTTCTCTTATTGATAACAACTTATGAAACTGTTACTTGTTACGAATTTAAGTTACGATAAATATTTGTTACTCAAAACCCTCCCTTTTGAGGGAAATAAATGGCTAACAACGCAAGTAAACACTAATCAACCATCCCTTTGGAATCGACCCCAACCTTCATTGGGTTCTATATTTGAACAGCAACCGCTTACGCTTCTAAAAGGTGGTGTAATTTGGGCGTATCAAATTTTGGCGCCGTTGTAGGGGAATGATTTTTTCTTGAGATGATCATGGGTTGGGATGTTTGAATGCTTAACCTGATCACATGGGATACTTGACGGTACGTATGAGGCACGACGGGCGTCGAACAAGGCGTGGGGATTGGATCAGTGCCTAAAAAGGCTTATGTCCAATTATGACTCCTGATCCGATGGGATGTCGGACCTCCCACGCCTGTGGGAAGAGCCCATGGGAGGAAAATTTATCTTTAAAAATCTCACTGCCATGATCCAACGCTCTGACGCTCTGTGCCACAGGACGTCAGACCTCCCATGCCCGTGTGAGGCTAAATTTTTCTAAATTTTTTCTAAGTGTAAGATTTTTTTGATTTTTGATTTTTGGTTTTGTTAGCTAACGTTTTTTACCTGTAGGTACTATATGGCACCACCAACTCTACTAATATGCGGGGCGGGGGGGGGGGGAGCCAAGGATAACACTGTCAAATCACGGCTGAAGGATCAAGCTGATTCTGAGGCCGAAAAGAGTGACTCATACAACCGCCCCCTCGCTATGATGACAAGAAGAAATATAGTGTTGTCTCCTTCCTAGTTTGAAGAGGGAGGAGACAATGAAATTGATAAGGAACAGACGTTAGCCAAAACATCCTCCCAGTCTAAATAGGGGGAATTTTCATCGTCTGGCTCCGCAAGAACTGATTCAAAGAGTCCCACCGACAAAGGGAAGGATAGAGACTACTATCCCAGTTTCTAGTGGCATGGAAACTGTAACATCCCAAAAATCCTAAACTAATACCCGAACCTTTTCCATAAGTGTAATGATCATTTTTCTAGTGTGGTGAATTCTTTGGATGCGAATCATGTTCATAAGAAACTCCTATTATCAAGTTAAGTCGCAAGCACCTCAACAAAGTAAGTTTTCATGTAAGACTAAATTAGGGTCAACTTCAAACAATCATTACTCCTAAAATATAAAGAGTTAGGTAGCCTAGAACCTGCCAAATTAGAGGTTTTTGAGTCTTCTTTCCAACGGCACTGACCTCAAATTAATCCAAGTCCGGAATAAAAGGTTATAGGCAGTTTACTACAGTACTGTCAGTGATGACAGATGGGAATGACGAACCATGGTTCTGAACCATGGTCCGTACTTTGACTCTTCGTTACTGAACTGAACCTTAAAATTTTCATCTTCAAAACCACTGGTTGGTTCACGACCCATAGACCCAAACTACGGTCAATAGAGTGACCTGTGGTTTATCAAAATCCAGCTATTTGGCCCGATTTCAATGAATGTCTTGACGGGTCATCATGTTGAATGACGGTCCATCCTATAACCCATAAAATCACCTTTAGAGAGGTACCAACTCCTCTAAATTCCAAGAGTGGGTTGATGACTCGTCAACTTATTCCACACCCCCTCCTTCCATTCGTAGTTTCTGAGGATCAGAGGATCCTTATTTTCCTAAAGTCAAAACCACGAGTCACAGGACGACCCATCATTCGGAATCATGTATCGTAGAGTGAATCATGGAATGGATTTCCAGTAGACTCCCAGAAGTGGTTCTTGAAACCACGACTTCCTTTGTTGGTCCATCCTTTGGATGACAGACCGTGGACCAACTCGTGGCCCATGAGATCGACTTTTTCCAGCTTTTTCCAAGTTTAAGTCTAGGGTATTTTTGTAATTTCTCACTATTTTAACTCCTATACTAAGTCATTTTAATACTATATAAGAGGGTATTTATTTCCACTTGACCTATGTTCTCTCCTATTCTTTCTATCAAATTTCATAAGAAAAAAAAAGGAGTTTCATCCTCTCAAGCTTCAAGTTAGGATTTCAAGCTCCATAGCAAGGGATTCACTTCAAGTCTCCTAAATCTTTTCAATTGAAGTGGGTTAGCTCCAACCAAGGTATGTGGGTATTCAATAAGGGATTCCTCCCCCCTTATTCCCAAAACCCCAATCTTCTTAATTGAAATTATGGATATCTAAACTAGGGTTCTTACTCAATTTTTATGGGTCCTTCTAAAATTGTTTCCTCATGATTCTTCTATTGATTCTAACTCTAAATTGCATGATTTTGCATGAGTTTTTATGAGTGGTTTCTTATTCATGATTTTAAGGTAAATCCTTGTCCAATTTATGAAAATTCGGTCCTTACCCAAATTGGAAAAAAGTTATGGGTTTTGTTTTAAAGCTTCAATTCATTATTTCTCATCTATTACTCAAGCTTTAATTGATGTTTTGTAAGTGTTCTCAAAAGCCCATATGTTAAGCATGATTTCTTTGGATTGAATGTCTTTAAGTAAAAATAGTATGTTTAGATAATATGACCTCTATTTTCATGAAGTTGCATGCCTAATTCTTCAAGTTATGATTTTAGAAAGGAAAGTATATCTTGAATTATGGTTTTGCAAAGCTTTATGACTTATGATACAAAATTGGTATGGCATCAGATATGACCCAGTTTTATGACAGATTTGGCATCTAGATATGTCTACCTAAGTTATGAATAATTTTGACATCAGATATGTCTCCATGCTTGATGAATAGATTTGACATCAGATCTGTCACCAGTTATGATCAGTTTTGGCATCAGATATGCCCCAGTATTATATGAGCTATATATATATGTTTTGGGAGTAGTATTAGCACCGAGTTGGATTGGGTGAGAGTGCCCATAGTCCCAGAACTATGTGCCCTCATAGGTTCTAAGTCCCCTCTGTTGGGCATCAAATTTAGTGATCACGCCATAGTAATGCCTCTATACCTTGGCAAGGTATATTGGGTCCTCTCGATGGTGTTTGTCACGCCCCAAGGTTACCCCCTGGATGCAAAATGGTGCTTAGTTTCACGATTGACACCAAGCTAACCCATGGCATGGCATATCTAAGTAAAACCAGTTTAAAGATTTGTACTGTGCGGAAAACTAAAGAAATTAAATATCTAAAAGTGGGAAGAACCCAATGAAATCTAAATATATAAGAATCTGGTTTAGTACTGACTGAATAACAATACTAAAAGTGCTGAATCTAGTCTATGTCTGAAAGCCATTTAACTGAATAGGAGTTGCTAGGACATGCCCCCAGCTAACTCTAGCAAAACTGAAAACTGAAGATAAATACTGAAATAAAGGTATGTCTATTGTCCCCAAACTATTAGGCGCGATCTGGATGCTGAGTGCCTGAACCTACATCATGAAAAGATGTAGCACAAAAGTATGCGTCAGTACATTGGATGTACTGAGCATGCATGATACAAGTTGGACTGAACAATATATATATATATATATATATATATATATATATACTGAACATAAGAATAAACATGCTGAACTATAACCGAGAGCTGTACTGAATGCAATGACCAAGTATAAATCATGAAATAACATGCTGATCTGAATACTGAACATGAGTACTGAATACAAGGTCAATGCACATGAATCTTACTGTGGGAGATACTACTAACCAACATACCTCAAGATGAGCTAAATGTGGGGTCAACTTGTAACCCTGGATGGAAGGGCATTCATACCTTGCCAAGGATACAAATGAGTTTGACGTGGATCCACTGTTGATGTCCACAAGGGACAAGGAGGTGCAACCTAGTTTGACAGCTGACTCCTTCAAACCTATGGTGGCGCCGTAGTTATGGGACTTGGGGATTTCAATTAAGGGTCATAGCCTACGTTTACAGCTAAGCCCTCATCCCTAGTCTGCTCGGTACTAAGTCTACTCCCAACTGAATATAAGCTAGAATAAAACTATGACACTGGATAACTCTAAATAGTGATATAATCCGAGAGTGCACACAACTAAGCTGTAAGATATGACATTCAAATTCTGAAATCTGATCATCTGACTGAGTCTACCTAACATGTATAATCTATGGAGTACTAAAAATTACAACAAGTTAGGGTTCTGAATTCTGTACATTAACTATACTGATTCTCCAAGAAACATGGACTAAGCATTATATAATTCCATAACATCTGAATAGCAAGAATTCTCTAAGTTCTATGAACCCTAGGTGTTTAGCATTTATGGAGAACTGAAGGGATTTAACTCAGTGATAGGGACCTAATGGGTGAAAGAATCCACTAGTGAAATCCCACATACCTGTATAATGATTCTACGGTTGAACCTTTGGATTCTGAGAGAAACTTGGAGAAAACCCTTTTTGCCTTGTTCTTGAGAGAGAGCATTTTGTTCTTGAGAGATTTGCTAAGTATGAGTGATTTAGGAGAAATGAGGGAGAAATAGAGTTAAAAACCCTTTAATTACCCTTAAAACAACTTAGAATCAGAATTAAAAAATTAGGAAAAGACCGGAATACCCCTGGGAAAGTTTAAAATAATCTGCAGAAAATTGCGCTCAGGGACTATGGCTTGGTTGACGAACCGTCCTTTTGAATGACAAACTGTCAACTGGAGCCATGGTCTGCCTGTGGGTTTCAGGGCCTCTAGTCCTAGGAATAACGGTTCAACAGGACGGTCCATCCTTCTGAATGATGGGCCGTCGTTTGACCCGTGGTTCCTGGGGATGGAATCTGGGGTCCTTTGACCCTGGGGAACCACGTGCACATCAGGTCGAGTCGTGGTTCTAAACCACGATCTATGGTTTGACTCATGGTCCCTGGGATCAGAGGCGAGGGTCTACTAGACTTGGGACTACGGCCTTAAACGTCAGACCATTCTTCTGAACGATTGTCCATTGTCCAAGCCGTGGTCCCTCGGGATAACTGACAGGCTACTGGATCAGGGACTACAGTTCCAATGATCGGATGGTCTATTGAACGACGGTCTATTGTTTGAACCGTGGTTCTTGGAAAGTTTGGAATTTTTTTTTCTGAAATTATTTTCCTACTGGTTTTTTCTGAGCTTAGCCTAGGCTTGGAAGTCCTGGGGTGTTACAATATCTCCCCCTTGGGATTATTCATCCTCGAATGAAGACTGAACAAGCTGAGTTTGGAAGGAAAGAGCTAAAATCCCTACCAACTGAGTACTAAAAACTGATACCTGACTGAACTGAGTTCCATGAACATGCACATAAGCTGAAATACAAGGAAAGCTGATGGAACAAAGTACATGAGATTGAATTACACAAGAGTAAGCTGAGAGACTGAAGAGGAATTGTTACCTTAAGCTGAAACTGAGTCAGAGGGAAAGAGGTGAGGGTACTTAGACATCATGGCTGCTTCTGCTTCCCAAGTAGCTCCCTCTATAGACTGATTCCTCCACAAAACATTGACTGAAGCGACTTCCTTATTTCTCAACCTACGAACCTGACGGTCAAGAATGTCAAATGGAACCTCCTCATAGTGAGGCTATCTTCACAGCCACACTTTCTAAGGGGACAATCGATGTCGGATAACCCACACACTTCTTTAGTAAGGAAATGTGAAAGACTGGGTGAACATCGGCTAATTTTGCTGGAAACTATAACTCATAAACCACATTACCAACCCTTTTAAGGATCTTGTAAGGGCCTAAATATCTGAGACTGATCTTCCCTTTCTTGTCGAATCACATCACACCCTTCATGGGTGACACTTTCAGGAAAACCCAATCATCACTTACGAACTCTAAGTCTCTTCTCCTAACATCTGCATAGGATTTCTGATGACTCTGAGCTGTCTTAAGCCTGTCTCTAATGAGCTGAACTTTTTCCATAGCCTCATGAACCGAATCCAGTCCAATCAAGGCTTCTTCACCTACTTTAAACTAATCAACAAGTGATCTATATTTTCGCCCATATAGAGCCTCATATGGGGCCATCTGAATGCTGGAATGGTTGTTGTTATTGTAGGCAAACTATATGATAGGTAGGTGATCATACCAACTACCCTTGAAATCGATCACGCAAGCTCTAAACATATCCTCTAAAGTTTGAATTGTACGCTCTGCCTGACCATCTGTCTGTGGGTTAAATGTTGTACTGAGCTTTACCTAAGTGCCAAGACCTTTCTGGAATGACTTCCAGAAGTGAGATGTAAACTGAGGGCCTCTATCTGAGATGATAGAAAAAGGAACTCCATGCAACCTGACTATCTCACTTATGTAGAGCCTGGCATAATCTTCTGCTGAATCTGTAGTATTGACTGCTAATAAGTTAGCTGACTTGATAATTGTGTCCACTATTACCCAAATGGAATCATGCTGCCTGTGAGTACGTGGTAGACCTGTTATGAAATCCATGTTAACCACTTCCCACTTCCAAGTAGGAATGCTAATATACTGAGTCACACCTCTTGGTTTCTGATGTTCAACCTTTACCTGCTAACAATTGGGACACTTGGCCATGAAATCTGTGATGTCCCTCTTTATGCCATTCCACCAATAGACTTCCCATAGATCACGATACATCTTAGTGGCACCTGAATGAATGGAATATCTAGAACTCTAGGCTTCTCTAAGGATCTGCTTCCTTAACTCACCCATATTAGGAATACACAAGCGACCCTGGTAGCGAAGTACACCATATCCCACTTGGGAGAAAACCTCAACTCTCTGTTGATGACCTGCACCCTTCAACTGAAGCAATATAGGGTCACTATCTTATTTCTCCTTAACCTCTGCTGCTAGGGAATATTCTGCTCCATTTTGAACTATCACACCATCTTCTAACGTGTCCATAATGCAATCCCCTAAGCGAGCTAATGATGAACATCTCTGGCTAGTTCTCTCTTTTCTTCATCATCATAAGACACACTACCCATAGACAGTCTACTGAGGGCATCAATCACTACATTGTCCTTACCTGGGTGGTAGAGCACATTCATGTCATAATCCTTGAGGAACTCAAGTCATCTCCTCTGACGAAGGTTCAACTCTCTCTGTGTGAACACATACTGGAGGCTATTATGGTCTATGAACACATCAACATGGACACCATAAAAATAGTACCTACAAATCTTTAGGGCAAACACCACCGCTGCAAGCTCGAGGTCATGGGTCGAGTAATTCTTCTCATGAACCTTAAGCAGTCTGGAAGCATAAGCTATGACCTTACCCTGCTGCATTAACACACAGCCCAAGCGGACTCTGGATGCATCGCAATAAACCACATAACCATATGAACCCTCTGGTAGAGTCAAGACAGGAGTTGTAGTCAACCTGGCCTTCAGTTCTATGAAACTCTGCTAACACTCATCTGACCATTTAAACTTGACCTTTTTCTGAGTCAACTTGGTCAATGGGGAAAATCCTTCGATGAATCTTTGGTAATAACCAGCTAAACCAAAGAAACTTTTGATGTCGGTCAGAGAGGTGGGTCTGGGCCCGTGCTTTACTGCCTCTATCTTCTAGGAATCAACACGAATCCCTTCTTTGGATACCACAAGGAAAGTGACCGACTGTAACCAAAATTCACACTTGCTGAACTTAGCGAATAACTGGCGATCCTTGAGAGTTTGCAGAACAACCCTCAGATGAGTCGCATGCTCCTATTTATTTCTATAGTAAACGAGGATATCATCAATGAAGACAATGATTAACAAGTCCAAATAATGTTTGAACACCCTGTTCATAAGTCCCTGAAAGCTGCAGGAGCATTGGTTAATCAAAAAGACATAACAACAAATTCGTAGTGACCCTACCGAGTTCTGAAGGTTGTCTTCGGATGTCACTATTTCTGACTCTGAGCTGATGATAGCCGGATCTGAGGTCTATCTTAGAGAAATAACTGGCACCCTAAAGTTGGTCGAATAAGTCATCAATCCTGGGTAGATGATATTTGTTCTTGATTGTGACTTTATTCAACTGACGATAGTCTATGCACATCCTGAAAGAACTATTTTTCTTACGCACGAACAATACTGGAGCACCCCATGGAGAGATGCTGGGTCTTTCAATTCCTTAAGCTCAGCTAGAGCCATTTTTTAAGGAGGAATTGAAATAGGTTGGGTATCTGGAAGAAGATCAATTTCGAAGTCGATTTCCCTTTCTGGGAGAACTCCGGGAAGATCTTTTGGGAACACTTCTGGAAACTCACGGGCTACAGGGACTAACGCAAGAGTTGGGGTTTTGGAGTTTGAGTTCTTAACCTGAACTAGATAATAGATGTACCCGTTGGAAATTATCTTTCTGTCCTTAAGGTAGGAAATAAAATGACCTACAGGTGCTGAGCTACTACCCTTCCACTCTTGGATCAACTCATTAGGAAACTGAAACCGAACAATCCTAGTTCTACAATCGACTGAGGCATAATAGGAGTGTAACCAATCCATGCCTAGAATGTTATCAAAGTATACCATTTCTAATTCTACAAGATCTGCTGAGGTGACTTTCTGGGAAACTGTGACTGGATAATTTTTGTGTACCCGTCTAGCTATAACTGGGTCACCAACTAGAGTAGAGACTGAGAAGGGTTCTAGGAGAGTTTCTAGACTGACAACAAAGTTTACTGCTATATATGGAGTTATAAAGGAAAGTGTAGCCTCCGAGTCTAACAATGCAAAAATATTAGTATTAAAGGCTCGTAACGTACCTGTGACCACATCGGGAGAATCTTCCTGGTCCTGATGACCCTGAAGTGCATACAACCTATTCTAGCGCTGATCGCCACCCGTACCAGATGAGGCACCCTACTTAGTAGGGCAACTTGTGGGAGCTGCTGTAGAACCGCTCTGAGTCTGAGGGCAAACATCCTTACCCTTCTGAGAAGCTGTTGGATAATAACTCATCATGTGGACTGGCTTACAACATCCAAAGCAATTTACGTTGCCTTCCATGCACTCACCTTGGTGGTTCTTACTACACTTCTTACACATCGGATTAGTGCGCCCACTAGTAACCAAACCTTGGGACTTGGAGCCAGACGCTCTACCCCGTAGGTCCTTCCTGAACTTAGGCACTGGGGCATTAGCAAAAGATGGAGCTGGTGCTAAATTTTTCTATTGATACTTAGAGCGATTTCCACCCTCTGACCTCTACTGAAAGTGGCTATACTCATCTGTCCTATCCCTCTTAGCATCACCTCCCCTTTCCTTTATCTTTTCCTCCTCAATCTATTGAGCATAAGTAACTAACTTGGAGAAGTCCATTTCCTTCACAAGCATGGCCGTCTTGCATTCCTTGACCACATCATCGGACATACCCGACACGAACTTGATCATGCGAGCTCTAGAGTAAGCTACTATCACTGGAGCATACTTGGATAACTGTGTGAACTTCAGAGCATAGTCCTGTACACTCATGTCATCTTGCCTCAAGTTGATGAATTCCTGAACCTCAGCTTCCCTGAGCTCTAGTGGAAAGAATTTGTCCAGGAAAGCAGTCCTGAACATATCCTAAGTCACTGGTCCTGCATTGGTACAACGGGATTCCTTCCACTGCTGGTACCAAGTGTAAGCCACTCCTTTTAGCTGATAAGCGGCCAAGTCTGCACCCTCGACTGAAGTGATACCCATAATGTTAGTGACTTTCTCGATGTCCTCAAGGAACTCTTAGGGATCCTCTTCTGACTTAGACCCATGATACTCTGGAGGGTTCATCCGAGTGAAGTCCCAGATTCTGGCTGCAACAACATTGACCTGAGATGGAGCTGGTGCAGCAACTTTCTTGTTGACTTGATTGGTTATGGCTTGAGCGAGCACTTGGAAGGCAGCCCTGAATTCGGCATGCCTAACCTACTCATTTAAGGGGTCTGCTGGGTTGCTGGGGCTGATGGCTAGTTTGTAGCATTAGCTCTTCTTGGAGGCATTTTTTTGAAATGCGAAGAGCACGAGTTAGAATAGAGAGAGATCAATTAGAATTCACACTCTATAGCATGAGCTGGAAAATAAAGAAGGGAAGTTATTCTTAATAATGTCTCATAGATCCTCCTCCATAAGTGTGGCGTTCTTCACACCCATGAAGAAGACTCTACTTGACGTGGCATTTAGACATCCTAGGACACTTGAACCTTATGCTCTGATACCAAGTTTGTCACACCCCGAGGCTACCCCCTTGATGCGACACGGTGCTTAGTATCACGAGTGACCCCAAGCTAACTCATGGCATGGCATATCTAAGTAAACCAGTTTAAAGTATGTATTGTGCGGAAAAATAAAGCAATTAAATATCTGAAAGCGCAAAGAACCCAAATGAAATCTGAATATATAAGAATCTGGTTTAGTATTGACTGAATAACAATACTAAAAGTGCTGAATCTAGTTTATGTCTGAAAGATCTCTAACTGAATAGAAGTTGCTGGGACATGCCCCCAGCTAACTCTAGCAAAACTGAAAACTGAAGATAAATACTGAAATAAAGGCATGTCTATTGTCCCCGAACTATTAGGGACTCACCACTGAGCTACTGAGTACAGACCGGAGGTTATGTTAGGCGCGATCTGGATGCTGAGTGGCTGAACCTACATCATGAAATGATATAGCACAAAAGTATGCGTCAATAATTTTAATGTACTAAGCATGCAGGATATAAGCTGGTCTGTACAATATATATATATACCAAAAATAAGAATAAACATGCTTAACTGTAACTGAGAGCTGTATTTAATGTAGTGACCAAGTATAAATCATGAAATAACATATTGATCTGAATACTGAACATGAGTACTGAATACAAGGTCAATGCACATGAATCTGACTGTGGAAGATACTACTAACCAACATACCCCAAGCTGAGCTAACTGTGGGGCAACCTGTAACCCTAGATGGAAGGACGTTCATACCTTGCCAAGGGTACAAACAAGTCTGACGTGGATCCACTGTTGATTTCCATAAGGGACAAGGAGGTGCAGCCTAGTCTGACAGTTGACTCCTTCAAACCTACAGTGGCGCCGTAGTTCTAGGACTTGGGGATTGCTACTAAAGGTCATAGCCTAAGCTGATAGCTAAGCCCTCATCCCTAGTCTGCTCGGTACTAAGTCTACTCCCAACTTAATATAAGCTAGCATGCAATTATAACACTGGATATCTCAAAATACTGATATAATCTGATAATGCACACAACTAAGCTGTAGGATATGGCATTCAAATTATGAAATATGATCATATGATTGAGTATGCCTAATATGTATAATCAATAGAGTACTGAAAATTACAACAAGTTAGGGTTCTGAATTCTGTACATGAACTATATTGATTCTCCAAGAACATGGACTAAGCATTATATAATTCCATAACATCTGAATAGCAAGAATTCTCTAAGGTCTATGAACCCTAGGTTTTTAGCATTTATGGAGAACTGAAGGGATTTGACTGAGTGATAGGGACCTAAAGTGTTAAAGGAACCCACTAGTGAAATCCCACATATCTGTATGAAGATTCTACGGTTGAAACTTTGGATTCTGAGAGGAACTTGGAGAAAACCCTTTTTTCCTTGTTCTGGAGAGAGAGTGTTCTGTTCTTGAGAGATTTGCTTAGTATGAGTGATTTAGTAGTAATGAGGGAGAAATAGAGGTAAAAACCCTTTAATTACCCCCAAAATGACTTAGAAATGGAAATAAAATAATTGGGAAAAGATCAGAATACCCCTGGAAATGTTTAAAAGAATCTGCAGAAAATCGCACTTAGGGACTACGACTTGGTTGATAGACTGTCCTTCTGAATGACGGACCATCATCTAGAGCCCTGGTTCTTCCTGTGGGTTTCAGGGCCTCTTGTCCTAGGAATAATTGTTCAACAGGACGTTCCGTCCTTTTGAACGACGGACCATTATTTGACCCATGGTTCCTGGGGCTGGAATCTGGGGTCCTCTCATACTGGGGAACCACGTGCATCAGGTCGAGCCATGGTTCTAAACTGCAATACGTGGTTTGACTCGTGGTCCCTGGGATCAGAGCTCAGGGTATACTGGACTTGGGACTATGACCTCAAACGACGGACCATTCTTCTGAATGATGGTCCGTTGTCCGAGCCGTGGTCCCTGGGGAAAACAGATAGGCTACTGGATCAGGGACTACGATTCCAATGCTGGGTCGGTCTTTTGAACGACGGTCCATTATTTGAACCGTGGTTCCTGGAAAGATTAGAATTTTTTTTTCTAAAATTATTTTCCTACTGGTTTTTCTAAGCTTAGCCTAGGCTTGGAAGTACTAGGGTGTTACAGCGCGTATACATCGGATTCCATGTAGCTCATATGATGTATGTTGGTTAGAGAACCTCACCCAGAAACAATTTATGCTTTAAAAATGTATTGACTCTTTGCTTTCAGATTCCAGACTTACTACTTATGATTATGTTCTTAGCTTATGATATTGCATTGAGTCATTACATTACAGATTTTACCATTACCACATGATTTTAGCTTCAAGGATAATTTAAGCATGTTTTATCACAAATTATGCATGATCTCGGTTTTAAATAGGATTTCAAGTATATTTTTATCATGACCTATGCATATCTCACATACTCGGTACATCTTATAGTACTGACGCATATCTTGCGCTGCATCCTTTGATGATGCAGATTCACGTGTTCATTATCAGACCCGTGGCTAGAGCTTCTAGGCTATTTTTTGTCAATTGTTTATGAGTCCTCTTAGATTGAGGACTAGTTATGTTCTTAGTCAGTGTTAGCTATTATATTTTTCCGCACTTTGAGTTAGCTAGAGTCTTGTCCTAGCAACTCTTTATTCCATGAGTAGAGGCTTTTCAGACATAGACAACTTTTGAGTCTCTTTCTGGATTTTATATTCCTATTTGACTTGATTATCCAATTATGTGATTCTGGATTTATCTATTATGCTTTCGCTTATATTTTGTTATGCTTGAGAATGCTATGACCAAGGGTTAGCTTGGGGCACTTGTGGTCCCATGTCCCGTGTTATATCTAGAGGGTAACCTCGGGGTGTGACAAACTTGTATCAGAGCCTCAAGTTCAAGAGTCTTAGGGCATCTAAAAACCGCATCAAGTAGAGTCTCTTTCATGGGTGTGAAGCGCGCCACACTCATAAGAGGGAGGCTATGAGATGTTTTAGGAAAAAAAAAACTTCACTTATTTCATATTCACTATCGTGCGATAGAGCTTGACTCTATTTACCCTTCTAATATGTTCCGTACACATTCCAGATAAATGCCTCCATGAAGAAACCCCAAAAGGAATGCTAATCCTCTTGTTCCGGACCACGAGGTTATGAATGCAGAATTTCGTGAAGCTATTTGTATGTTGGCTCAAGCCATGACAACTCAGTTGAATGAGAATGAGAAACTAAAGAAGAGGAAGAGAAAGAACAAAAAGACCAGAACATGGAACCAATCGTCTTCTCAGCAGAGGTCATCCGGACCAACCCCATCTCAAGTTAGCACACCAGCCCTCGATTCTCAATCTCGTCACCATAAGGCTCCGAAGACCTTAAGGTACCCTCATTGTAGTAGATGCGGTAAGTTTCATCTAGGTGAGTGTCTTGCTGGCAAAGGGCGGTCTTTTAGGTGTGGTTAGTTAGGCCATATGATCAGGGATGGCCCCTCATCTAAGCGGAGCAACGGTTGTGTTCAGCTCTAAAGCCAATTCCTTTCATTGCCTAGCCAGCCGGGTCAGAGTATTCCTCCAGAAATTGAATCAGGTACGTCACTAGATTTCCTTCCTGTATATGTCCATAGTCCCCAGGCCCCTACTCTCGTTTGGTTGTGATTTGTATTGACCTAGAACTAAGTAGGGATAGGAGGGTTGAGGCCTAGACTTTTAGGAGAAGAAGAGTCTTAGACTATAGAAGGAAGTGGTTATTCATGCTAGATTCTGGAGTAGTGTATGTTCTGTTAGGGTAAAATGATCATAGTTTCTTTGAGAGGTTGGTGAGAGGTCCATAGACTTAGGAGCGTGGCATGAACCTAAGGGGGAGATAGTGGAATGTAGAATCAATCAGATTTTGGAGGCTCAAGTCGCGATGCTTGTGGGTGTTAGAACAAAGTCAAAAGGAGAGGCAGAAGCTTATTTCCATCTTAGAGTCCTAAGTATACTTCTGCCATTATGATACCTTTTGCATGTCTTGTGTGTCAGCACCGTTGTCCTATTTCAGATTCATGCTTATATTCTAGAATGGCAAGTAATCGCTTCAGACAACGACTCAACTCTTATCCTGCGATTCTATAAATTTCAGCTTTATGCCCTGAGGTTTTTTTATCTATGTAAACTCATGTCTCTCAGTATTCTCGGTCCTATTTGCTCAGTTTACCCTTCATACATGCCTCTATAGCTAATCAAATCATGTTACGTAATGTATATGCTCCGACCTGAATCTTGAAATGCTTTGCGCTCATGATTTCCTTGCTCTAAAGCCCTTTCTCTTTGCCTTTGATGAAGAGGGGTGGTGATCCCTACCATTCATTCCTTACGTTCCCAGTATGTGAAATAATCATGCCTATTGCGCTCAATCCCTCAAGCCTTACCTTGAGTGTCTTGATCACGCTAGGTGTAAGTCAAGGTCAATTTGTAATCCTTCATTAGTGACACTCCTTCTCCCGCTCTTTTATTTTAATGATCCTGGTTTATGTTGTTATAAGCGTTAGGGGAGAAGGCCTTGTAGTAGCCTAAACTGGGAGGTAGTAAATTCCTTTTTCCTTTTAGTGTACTTGTTCCACCTTGACTTCTAGGTGTGGGGGAATAATGAGATAAGGATTATTTCTGAAAAATAGTTAGAATAGGAATTTTAGTACGTCCCTCCGTAGATGTTCTTGAATTTGTGACTCCTAGTTATGATAGGGAAGAGGAGAGAAGTCTTAAATAGGGTAAGCTAAGAAACCATAAGGTGACCATAGTTATAAGCTTGAATATCATGATGGAATACATGTGGATACCTATTTTACGCAACTAGTGACCCTTGGTTGGGAGTCCTAGGTTAGTTAGTTGTGTGGTAAGAGGGGATACTATCGTTAGAAGACATTCTTGAAGCAAAAGATCTGGTTGAGATGGGTTTGAACATGGAGAATCGAGTAGTTAGACTCAGACCTTAGTACCCTTATGTACGCTGTTTAGGTTGTTAGTTGCAAATGGTAGGAGTGCTATTTAAAAGAGAATAGTTTTCCCATATATCTATTTCTCTCAGTTTGGTGTCCCTTTTGGTTAACTACGATTTCTAGAGTATGTTTGTTCCTTATGAGTTTTAGCTAAGTTCCTACTCTCATCCCAGACCAGTTATCACATTGGATATCAAATTCCTGTCCTATTGGTCATTTTTACATCCTCAACATGTATACGTGTCTCATGAAAGCATCTTAGTCGATTACCATGATAGTACTTTAGCTCTTACAACTCAGTTGAAGGAGCTACTTGGGAATCAAAATCATCCATGAAGGTCAAGTACCCTCACCCTTCTCCTTCCGATCCGGTTTCAGCTTGAGGTAGTAGTTCCATCCTTAGTATGTCCCTCCGATTCTATTCCAATAGTTTCTCTCATGATCCTAGCATGTATTCATCTTTCCGAAGTTGATTCAGCCATGTTTTAAGATGAAAAGTCCAGTTTCATGTTGATTCTTCGGTTTTCATGTTTCGTTTTTGGTTGGGCTATTTCTCTCTGGAGTTCCCTTGCTTAGTCTTCATTTGAGGATGAATGATCCCAAGGGGGAGATATTGTAACACCCCAAAAATCATAAACTAATACCCGAACCTTTTCCATGAGGGTAATGATCATTTTCCTAGTGTGGTGAGTGCTTTGTATTCGAATCATGTTCATAAGAAACTCCTATTATCAAGTTAAGTCGCAAGCACCTCACTAAAGTAAGTTTTCATGTAAGACTAAATTAGGGTAAACTTCAATCGATCATTCCTCATAAAATGTAAAGAGTTAGGTGGCCTAGTACCCACCAAATTAAATTTTTTTGAGTCTTCTTTCCAACTCCACCAACCGTGTATTAATCTAAGTCCGGAGTAAAAAGTTATGGGCAGTTTACTGCAATGCTGCCAGTGATGACGGATAGGAATGGCGAACCGTGGTTTTGAACGATGGTCCGTACTTCGACTCGTTGTTACTGAACTGAACCTTAAAATTTCATGACCCGTAGACCAAAACCATGGTCAGTAGAGTGACCCGTGGTTTATCAAAATTCAGCTTTTCAGCTCGGTTTCCACGAATGATTTGATGGGTCATCGTGTTGAACGACAGTCCATCCTATAACCCGTAGAATCACCTTCAGAGAGGTACCAAGTCCTCTAAATTCCACGAGTGGGTTGACGACTTTTCAACCTATTCCACGCCCCGTCCTTCCATCCGTAGTTTCTGAGGATCAGAGGATCCTTATTTTCCTAAAGTCAATATCACGAGTCACAGGACGGCCCGTCGATCGAAATCATGGACCATAGAGTGACTCGTGGAATGGATTTCTAGTAGACTCCCAGAAGTGGTTCTTGAAACCATAACTCCCTTTGAAGGTCCGTCCTTTGGATGACGGACCGTGGACCAACTCGTGGCCCATGAGATCGACTTTTCCCAACTTTTTTCAAGTTTAAGTTTAGGGGTATTTTTGTAATTTCTCACTCTTTTAACTCCTATACTAAGTCGTTTTAAGACTATTTAAGAGGGTTTTTATTCCCACTTGACCTATGTTCTCTCCCATTCTTTCTATCAAATTTCAAAAGAAGATAAAGGAGTTTCATCCTCTCAAACTTCAAGTTAGGATTTCAAGCTCCACAGCAAGGGATTCACTCCAAGTCTCCTAAGTCTTTTCAATTCAAGTAGATTATCTCAAACCAAGGTATGTGGGTATTCAATAAGGGATTCCTTCACCCTTATGCCCAAAACCCAAATCTTCTAAATTGAACTTATAGATTTCTAAACTAGGGTTCTTACTCAATTCTAATGGGTCTTTCTAAAATTGTTTCCTCATGATTCTTCTATGGATTCTAACTCTAAATTGCATAATTTTGCATGAGCTTTTATGAGTGGTTTCTTATTCATGATTTTAAGGCAAATCCTTGTCTAATTTATGAAACTAGGGTTCTTACCCAAATTGGGAAAAAGTTATGGGTTTTGTTTTAAAGCTTCAATTCATGATTTCTCATCTATTACCCATGCTTTAATTGATGTTTTGTAAGTGTTCTGAAAAGCCCATATGTTAAGCATGAATTTTAGCACGATTTCTTTGGAGTGCACGTCTTCAAGTAAAATTAGTATGTTTCGATAATATGACCTCTATTTTCATGAAGTTGCATGCCTAATTCTTCAAGTTATGATTTTAGAAAGGAAAATATATCTTGAATTATGGTTTTGCAAAGCTTTAAGACTTATGATACGAAATTGGTATGGCATCAGATATGACCCATGTTTTATGAAAGGTTTGGCATCTAGATATGTCTACCTAAGTTATGAACAGTTTTGACATTAGATATGTCTTCATGCTTGATGAACAAATTTGACATCAGATATGTCACCAGTTATGATCAGTTTTGGCATCAGATATGCCCCAATATTATATGAACTATATATATATGTTTTGGGAGTAGTATTAGCACTGAGTTGGATTGGATGAGAGTACCCATAGTACCAGAACTACGTGCCCCCATAGGTTCTAAGTCCCTTCTGTTGGGCATCAGATTTAGTGATCACACCACAATCATGCCTCTATTCCCTGGCAAGGTATAGTGGGTCCTTTCAATGGGGCATATACATCAGATTCTATGTAGCTCACATGGTCTATGTCGGTTAGAGAACCTCCAACAGAAACAGTTTATCCTTTAAAAATGTATTGACTCTTTGCTTTTAGATTTTGGACTTACTACTTATGATTATGTTTTTAGCTTATGATATTTCATTGAGTCATTACATTACAGATTTTACTGTTACCACATGATTTTAGCTTCAAGGATAATTTAAGCATGTTTTATCAAAAATTATGCATGATATCAGTTTTAAACAAGCTTTCAAGTATACTTTTATCATGACCTATGCATATCTCACAAAGTCGGTACATCTTATAGTACTGACACATATTTTGCG
This sequence comes from Jaltomata sinuosa, assembly GCA_003996215.1. Classification (NCBI taxonomy): domain Eukaryota; kingdom Viridiplantae; phylum Streptophyta; class Magnoliopsida; order Solanales; family Solanaceae; genus Jaltomata; species Jaltomata sinuosa. Next base: position 120,787 of record QJPP01003925.1, on the reverse strand, counting down.
CTGCATCCTTTGATGATGCAGATTCAGGTGTTCCTTATCAGACCCGTGGCTAAAGCTTCCAGGCCTTTTTTTGTCAGTTGTTTGTGAGTCCTCTTAGATCGAGGACTAGTTATGTTCTTAGTCAGTGTTAGCTATTATAATTTTCCGCACTTTGAGTTAGCTAGGGTGTTGTCCTAGCAACTCTTTATGTCATGAGTAGAGGCTCTTTAGACATAGACAGCTTTGAAGTCTCTTTATGGATTTTGTATTCCTATTTGACTTGATTATCCAATTATGTGATTCCGGATTTATCTATTATGCTTCCTCTTATCTTTTGATATGCTTGAGAATGCTATGAACAAGTGTTAGCTTGGGGAACTTGTGGTCCCAAGTCCCGTATTACATCTAGGGGGTAACCTCGGAGCATGACAACTGAGACCGAGACTGAGGAGAATGCACAGTTTGGGTCAGAGTTATGGTCTCCAAAGAAGGATGAGGGTGATGCAGAATCTGATATAGAACCTACCACTCCTGAAAGGAGAAGAGACCTGAAACGAAGAAGACACCACCTACTCCAAAAGCTCCTGGCACAACACTAGTTCTTACTTTCAAAGATGTCCAACTCTAGGAGAAGAAAAGGTGGACAGTAAAAGGGTCCCAGAAGATATTTGAGTATGGTTTAGAAACAATGGCAAGAGGGTACATCAAACACCCTAATGTAGAGGAATGAAGAATAAACTCACTCAAGCTCAAGGACATCCCCAAGTTGGATGAATATTTCTGACACTATAACTTAGGGTGGACTAGCAAGCCACTCCTTGATTATCAGCCAACCATTGTGAGGGAGTTTTATGCAAACTATCAGGCCATCCAGGAAAATAGATACAAGAAGGGCCAGAAGATTGCAGACTTGCCCGCTCTTAAGAGCATACCAGTAAGAGGTGTCTCGGTAAATATCTCAGCCAAAACCATTAATAGATTTCTCTTTGTGCCTGAGTTTGTGGTTACCACTGACACCTTTGACTATGACTATCGAGTGAGGAATGAGCTCAAATGGACAAATGGTTAGCCAAGTGTCTTTCAACGACCGGTACACCAAAGTGGCTCAACCAGGAAAATCCACAGATCAGAAAGGCTTCTCAATCATTTGAGGACAAATTTTGGTGGGCCTTAGTGCGACTCTAGCTTATAGCAATGGGTGGTGACAATCAGCTGACTCTTGAATGGGCCATTCTAGTGGCTAGCTTGCTATCCAAGTACAATTTGAACTTTGGGCACATTATTTCTGAAGAGATCTGAGATAGAGTAACAAAGATCATATCTTAATATCTATTCTCGTGTCTCTTGATGGAGTTATGTGATGAGGCAGAGGTCCCAAAATATTCAGGTATTGATCATGTACTGCCAGCCATCTGAACCCACCACCCAAAGAGATCTAAAGAAGAAACCAAGGTAATGGGTCTGAGTGGAACATCTGAACCACTCACACTGACCCAATATGTAGTTGCACCCACTATATAGATGACACCTTCTACTATTGCTGCGATAACCCCACTAGGTAGCCAACTTGAGGAAACTCTTGGGGCCCCAGCTAGTTCTACTGCACCTCTAATGAAGGATCCTGAATTAGTCTACGCTTTCCACTCTGTGAACTTTGCTAACATGGTCCAGGCCACCATTCAGCTACAACAGAAAATAATGAAGTTTACTCAACAGTTCCAGGCCATTATTGATGCATCCATACAGAGAGCCATAATATTTTTTGTTGGGGTGAATGGCCGAATCGACATGCTGAAGGATAGGATCGATCAGCGGCTGAATGAAATAGGTTAGATTGAGCTTACTCATATAAAGCAACAGATAGCGGACCTCCAGGTAGATGTGGTTGAGTTGCAGAGTCATCTGGCCTCTTATTCGTGGGCTCCCATAGTCATGCCAAATGCTACATTGGGGCTGATCATTGATTTGTTGGACAATGCTAATCCCGACCTCCACCAAAAGGTCCTTGCTAAGGAAAAAGAAGCTGAGGTACCTTCTAGTCCTTCGGAGCCACAAAAAAAAGGAAGAGAAAGGATAAGCATGTTCGTGAAGACGATGCCCTATTGTGTCCAAAGTTTCAAAAGGAAAATGATGATAGAGCTACCAAGAAAGCTAAGAAAGATGTGAAGAAAGCACAACAAGAGTCCATTGCTATGCAGCAAATTAAGATTGATGCCGTTGGCACTGGTGGCTAGGCTAGTGGTGTTGCGGGTATTCCTAAAGTACTTTCTTTAGACCCCATTATGGGATTTGACATTCACGATACTGCCTGGGTAGCTGATATTATTGATAAGTCTGCGAAGGCAGCCTCTGATCCAGCAGGCCCATCTACTGCTAAACCCAATGACCGTGCTTAGGCACCACATGTATGCCTTGTATCCCTCATTTTGTTATTTTGTAGTGCATTGGGGATAGTGCATAGATTTTGAGATGGGGTAAGGAAAGTTGTGGTCATCTAGTTTTTTGTAGAGTGGTTTGGCAAAGTCTGAGTAGCAAAAACACTCACGTCATGCCACGACGTCAACTCACGTCAAGGAGGGCACAGTCAATATTTACCCAAATGTACCATTCCCGTCCCTAATCCTGCATAACAAGCCTAACAAAGTCCTATAGTGATCCTAACCAGACTGTTTGAAAGGAAAAGCATAGAAAATAAGGGCAAGCCTATGGTATTGTACATGTACAACCTGAAATTCTTTGTGAGAGTGAGCATGTTCCCAGTCCCTGTGTGTTAAATTGATATTCTTTGTGATCGGGACTTCTTTGTTGTGAGGAAACTAGAGTGGAATGCGATTGCTAACTATTTGGTTAGAATGTCTGCCTGTGTGTGCTATCTTACTCATGAATATCATGTTGTCACTCATGGATCCGTCTTGTTTTGTTTTGATAACTTGATTAAATGCATTGGTTTTTGAGTTGTTAAGGAGTGGGTACTATTCTGAGATTTGAGAGATAAATAAATCATGTTGCTGCTGTAGTTTCTAGTTTCCTTTTACTTAAGCATCATTTTAGTTTTGGTTTATGTTTGTTGCTTGAGGACAAGCAAACATTCTAAGTTGAGGGTGTTGATGTTCCGGGATTTCACGGCACTTTCGACGCTTAAACTAAGGATTTTTAGGAGTTCTTAAGTAGATTTTGTAGGATTTGATATCATTTGTTGCATGTACAGTGAAAAGTATTGGAAAGATAAAGGTACCAAAAAGTTGCAGATTTTTGGGCAAAAGTCATGCTCCACGGGCGTGGGATCTACCACAGCCCATGGGAGAGGTCGTAAAAAGGAACCAGAGAAACCAAAGGCAAAAGACATCTCCCATGACCTACCATGATGGGCGTCGGTCTAGCCATGGGATGTCACAGAGCCTGTCGGACTAGACCAGCAGACTGAAGCTGAGAGGCAAGACTTGATGAGCTTTCACGACGCCCGTGAGAGACACGATGGGACATCGCAGAGCCCGTCAAATCAAGCCAGTAGAGATTGAGGATAGAGCCTACTAGACGATGAGATGGCCACAATGGGCGTCCCATCCATGATGTCCCATCACATCATTACGTGGATTTGAGACAGGTGACCTGCAGCTCGACGGGCACCCACGATGCCCGTTGCAGCCACAACGGCCCATGGGGCATCCCATCGGAAGTACCGCATCCAAGCAATCCTAGAAAAGTTAGGATTTGGTATTTTTTACCTATAAATACTTCCCCTTATGTTTTATTTTGGGGTCCCGACATTGATTTGGTATATTCATGTTTTGTTCGTGCTTTGGAGACATCATAACACAAGTTCTTGAGAATTAAAGTTTGTTCTTGATTTATTGAAGTGTTCTTGAGATATATTCAAGATTCTAGATTTTTTTACTTCTTCTTGTAAGTATCTACTCATGATAATTCCAACACATCTTGATTGTTTACTTATGAACATGAGTAACTAAATCAACAACTAGGGTTGTGGGAACGATGAAGGATTAACGAAGTACGCAAAGTACTTGGTAATTCTAGGGCGGTGTTTATGAATGTATTGTTCTTTTCTTCGCATTTTTAATAGTGTACAACATTAGAACTCACCTTATCCTTACTTGCCGGACCAAGGAGGTAACAGATGGGAAAAGGGTTGTTCAACAATGGAGATTTAAGGCTACCAACCCTTATTTAATAGCTTGACCTTGTCCGAGAATAACTACTTGGGGATCCAAGATAAGGGTTAGTAAACCACACACTCACGGCCGGACCAAGGCGTGTGGTGGAATTCACCTATCTGAGGGACCAACTATTTAAGTGAACCTAACTTACCGATTCTGCATGCTAAGCATCAAGATAGTTTACTAAGTACAATGCCTTACTAAGTTATGATGTCATGGGGAACACTACTCTAGTTCCTGTCACGACCCGATTTCTCGGTCATGATGGCACCTACAACCCCCCAGTAGGCGAACCAATCCCCATAGTCCAGAACGGTTAGTAATGGGCTACCTTCTAACAGTTTAAGCGGAAGAACAAATAAATAAGCGGAAGCAAGGGAACAAAATGAATAAACTGGATAACCGGAGTAATATAAATACAAATCGGAAGCTAAACCAACCCAAAACCTGGTACCATAATGTATAAGAGCCAAAAAACAATAGGAGTAAAAGGGTACAAAAGAAATATATGCATGATGTCTCCGAAACTACAAGAGTATAAAATACATCGAGGATAAACTAAAGTCAAGCTCTGAACGCCAAGAGCTCACCCTCATCCTGGATGATCCAAAAACAACTGCCCGCACGAATCTCTTGCGCTCTAACGGTGAAGGCCCATACCAGGATCTGCACCAGAAGATGCATAGGGGTAGGGTGAGCACCAAATGCGAAGCATAAGGTACCCATATGTATCATAGGCCGACTGGGGACATATAAAGTAAAAGAGCAATAGCAGACATAATAGAAGTAAACAATCACGACAATCAACGATATAATACATAAAAACTAACCCAGTTGGAAGACAACAAAAAGAAACAAGCAAGGCTAGCAAAGAGAATATATACATGGCAAACACAGGTGAAAGTTGTAACGATGCACCTGGGATCCTCGCAATAATAGTGTATATGCATAAATCAAGAAATGGATGGTATATCGATAACCTCAAGTATAAGGAATGGGAGAGAAGTGTAAAGTAGAAATGCTCAGAAATAGTAAACAATAACCACACTAATTACCACAATCTCATTCCAGAAACCAACAACCCCATTGTAACCAAGCATTGACCAAACTAATCGTGACCATCTCATTCCAAAAACCAACAGCCCCGCTGTAACCAACAACCCCGCTGTAACCAACCTCATACTCACGACAAAATTAATGATGATAAGACTCTACCCACAGTCCCTCGGCTGCCCATACAGCCGAGGAATGCAAACAAGTGAAAGAAAACCCTCCGACACCCATACTACCAGCGCGTACAATCAATAATCAACAGATAAGGGTGGTACCTCACGCAGATGAATGAGATGATGACATGCTAAGTAAAAGTGACCCAAGTACCATATGTCACCCTCTTTCAGCGACCTATAAGGCCCAAAAGATGGGATACATGGAAAGTCCCACCTGTATACCACTACTGGATAGTATACCCTCCATTCGGTACTCACAGCTCGCAGCTTCTGGTCTGAAATGGCAAGGTCCATGGAGACCCCTGACCAACCTACTAGATTCCCCGCATCTTCAAAACAATCCCTAAGTAAAGCTGCCTGGAGGGTATCCAAGTCTAAAACAGTAATCCCAAGAGCTCTAGTACTCGGTCCCGCCTAGTCCAGCAACACCCCGGATGCTGTAGTATAATAGTAAGGCACACGACCCCGTTGAGCACAGAAAAGTGGAACTATAGATAAAAATTCCTTTTAAAACTTTCCTTACCCTAGGAGGATCGAAAAGACAAGTCAAAACCATTTCCAATTCATTTTTGTCGAAAATGGCCCCCCCGGGTGATGCAAAGTTTAGAAAATAGTTCCAGAAGGCCCGAAGCCAAACCATAGTAAAACATGGGAAAACCTCTCTATATGCATGGAAATGGATGATCAAACACACAATATCCGCCCCATAACTGACAATCAACTATCGGCCCTGCACAAGCTCCAAAGCTACTCAACAAGTATAACCAGGCTAGCAGGATAATTTTATGTCCGGGACTCGCAGACATTCCCAATGATCACACCGTCTATGTTCCCGAGTCAACAAGGACTCACAGGACCACAAGGGTAATAATATCAATTAACGAGAATACTACATGCAACAGAGGAAAGAATGGAATAGATCATGGAAAAGCAGTCAGGATATGTGGTACCAAGCTAATAACCCAACCCAAGGATGCCAACTAAGACAATTTTACCCGATATATTCAAAGTCTAGGGAGTTAAGTCGTAACCTATCTATCTTCCGATGATAAGCTGTGGGAACGACGATATCCGAGGCCAAGCTGCTCCGAGAAGCTCCGAATGAGAATCAAACTATCAAATTCATAGATAAGAAGTTAAGACTAGTCCAACGATACCCATATTGCTATAATTATTTCCAGGTCAATATTTGGGTCAAAAGCGGGCCCATAGGGCCCACAACCTGAAACCCAAAATGAAAAGAACCATGATGACCCCAATGATGCCAAGGAGGCATGCTCCAAATTTGAGGACAAATGGCCATGGAAAAAGGCTTCAAAACAGTCGGTAAAGGTTGGGGTTTAAGGAATGGAATTCCGGAAAATAAAATGAAAATTGGGAAAGAATTACTTACCACAAAGGCAAAAACCCGAGTCAAGAAGGATAATCTACCACTCTCATGAGTGTGCACCAACTGGTCGGCCAGAATTCACAAGCAAAAACTCAAGCATAGTGAAGGGCATCAATGGTGGTTTTAAGAAATTTCAAGAGAAGAGGGAGATTACCAAATGATGAAGAAGTACGGGAAATCCACCCACAATCGACTTCCCAAGGCTTGGAATCAATATAGAGTAAATTGTTGGAGAGAATTTAGAGTTTAGAGTGAGAAAAAGTGAGAGAGAATGCTGGAAAAACAAACTCCCAACTTTATATAACTGCTAAAAAATGTCCAGCGCCAACAACACTGAAGGGGTGGAAGCGCCTTTACGCGATCGCGTTGGCCTTGGCGCGATTGCGCTGAAGGCTGGCCTGCAACTATTTTCTGCAATTTCTCTAACACTCCACGGGGTGTTCCGGGCTCAATCGGAAACCAATATTCAAAAACCAATAATGCTAATAGAGTGGAAACAACGTTTCAGACTCAACGGAACTCCCATATGAGGTCATTTTGGAGAAACGTTGACCTAAGTCAACACTAACAAAAAGGAACTGAAAGGCTCAGAATGAGTCCGGCTCACTCGGAACCCGAAAAAAACATCTTCCTAACCCAAACTAAACATTCCGGTGCTGATGGAATTGTCGGATTTTGAATCCGACACTCTGATCATCGAAAGTCACCCAAAGTTGCACTTTTCACTCTAAATGGCCTAAAAACTGAGAGAACCACACAAAACCCACACCGGAGGTTCTCAGGCCTCAACTAAAGTCCAACTAGACCAAACTCATCGCTATGGAGCTAACAGAACTATCAGAATTCAATTCTGATCACGTTAGCTAAGAATGTTGACCAAAGTTAATGATATACTAAGTTTAATCTCTAAAACACGCAAACGGTCAAAACAACCAAACAAACAGCCAGGGAACCGAACCACCAATCTAAACCAGCCATAAATGACTTGGGGCCGCTACTGGAAGGCTCTAATAGTGCAATAAATGCAAAAACGCAAAGATGACCGGAATTGTCATCACAATATCCACTATATAAAAGACTTTTATCCCAGAAAGTCAAGAGGAAGGGTCTACTTGAAGGCTCAAACAACTGCGGATACTGAGCACGCAACTCACTCTCGGTCTCCCAAGTAGCATCCTCGATCAGACGGTGCCTCCACTTAACTTTCACAACCGGAATCTCCCTAGATCTCAACCTTCTGATAACTCTGGAAAAAGTAGCTATCGGCTCCTCAACAAATGATAACCTCTCATCCAACTGAACTGCATCCCAATGCAACACATGCGACTCATCTGGTACATATCAGCGCAACATCGAGACATGAAACACTGGGTGAATAGCTGAAAACATCGGAGGTAAGGCTAACATGTAGGCAACATTACAAACCCTCTGCAGAATCTGAAACGGCCTAATGAACCTGGGGTTAAGATTTCCCCTCCGACCAAATCTCATCACGCCCTTTACGGGCAATACACGAAGGAAAACAAGGTCACCAACACTGAACTCCAAGGTACAAAGTCTACAATCAGCATAGCTATTCTGCCTACTCTAGGCTGGTCTAAGCCTATCCTGGATCAAACGGACTTGGTCCAAGGAATCTCTAAGCAAACCCATACTCTGCGGTCTGGACTCTAACCCATCAAACCAACCAATGGATGATCTATAATGCCTACCATACAAAGCCTCGAAAGGTGCCATACCAATGCTCCAATGAAAGCTATTATTATATGCAAACTCAGCCAAAGGCACAAACTGATCCCATGAACCTCCAAAGTCAAGTACACAGGCTCGAAACATGTCCTCCAGGACCTGAATGGTCCTCTTGGATTGGCCATCTTTCAGAGAGTGGAACGCAGTACTAAGTTGAACCTCCGTACACAAATCCCTTTGTATAGGTCTCTAGAACTGAGTGTCGCAGTCTGAAATGATAAATGCTGGGACCTCATGCAATCGTACAATCTCACGAATATAGATCTGAGCTAACCTCTCTGCCCCGTAGGAAGTGTGAACCTGCAAGAAATGTGATGACTTGGTCAGCCTATCCACGATCACCCAAATGAAATTTAACCTCTGAGTAATACGAGGCATACCAACAATAAAGTCCATGGTAATACCTTTCAACTTCCACTCAGGAATGGGAAGTCGCTGCTTCAAGCCACCCGGTATCATATGCTCGAACTACACCTGCTGACAATTCAAGCACCGAGATACAAACTCTGCCATATCCCGCTTCATACCATCCCACCAGTAAAGTTGCCTCAGATCTTTATACATCTTTGCTGCACAAGGATGAACGGAGTATCTAGAACAATGTGCCTCATGGAGTATCAACTAAATCAAATCACCAACTCTCGGAATACAAAGTAAACCCTTAAACCTCAGAATACCATCAGAACCCAAAGTAGCCCGGCTGGCCTCACCTCGAACTACCTAGTCGCGAAGGTCACACAAACTCTGATCCTCAAACTGCCGGCTTTAAATTTGATCAACCAGAGTAGAGCAAACCTCAACATTGGCTAGAACTCTGCTGGTATCCGATAAATCAAGCGTGACCAAGCGGTTAGCCAAGGACTGGATGTCCAAGGCCAACGGTCGCTTAGAAACTGAAAGTGAAGTTAGACTGCCCATACTCACCGCCTTCTGACTCAAGGCATCTGCCACCATGTTTGCCTTGCCCGAATGGTATAAAATAGTGAAATCATAGTCCTTCAGTAACTCAACCCATCTCCTCTACCTCGAGTTCAGCTTGTGCTGACTCGTAATGTACTAAAGACTATGATAGTCGGTAAATATCTCATAATAAACTACATATAGATAGTGCCTCCACATCTTGAGTGCGAAGACTACCGCCACCAACTCTAAGTATTGAGTAGGGTAGTTGCACTAGTGAACCTTCAGCTGCCTCGATGTGTATGCTATCACTCAATCCTGATGCATTAACACACAACCAAGTCCGACCCCTGAAGCATCACAATACAAGGAGAAAACTTGACCCTCAACTGGCGAAGTCAGAACTAGAGCTAAAGTCAATACGACCTTAAGCTTCCGGAAGTAATCCTCGCACTTAACAGAACACTGGAATGGAACATCTTTCCTAGTCAGCATAGTCAAGGGTGCTGCTATGGAAGAAAATCCCTCAACAAACCGCCTATAGTACCCGGCTAGTCCAACAAAGCTACGAACCTCAGTAGGAGTGGTAGGTGTAACACCCCGTTCCTTTCAAAACCTATGTGACTAAGTAAATATCGACGAAGGTATTTAAGCTCGAGATTGTGAAGGGGTACTTTGGCCTAGAATTTGAAATGGTCAAATGTATATAAGTGTTAAGTTAAAGTATAAGGATGAGGGTTTTGAAAATGAGATAAAACAAGTGAGGTGCTTGCTCGACTTATCTAAGCTTTTAGGTGACAAGTAGGTGCATCACCTACCTACGCTAACGAACCAAGTTTCGAGGGCCGATTATGGGCAGCAACATCAAGGATTATTAGACCTAACGGTATCCCAAATGAAGCTTAAAGTTGGCCCATCAAAGCACAAACAAATCTTGCCCAAACAACTACAAAAGGTAGCCACCAATATTGACCACATTTTGACCCAAGAGAAGCCCAAAATCAGCCACAAAACTTAACCCTTTTGAGGACCAAGAAAAGGGTAATTTTGGCCCAAGTTTCTTGACCCATTTTGGCCCAAGTTTCTTGACCCATTTTGGCCCAAATATACTCAAAAAAGTCGGCCAAAAAGGTCCCTTTATACAGACCTTTTGTTGATCAATATTGATCACAAAAAGCTGGAAACAAATTCTCTCTTATCTCCTTTCCTTTGGCAGCCCCTCTCTCCCTTTAGGGTTCTAAGAAGATCAAGATTCATTCAAGCTTAAGGTGAGTTAAACAACTTATTATATTGGTATTAATCTACTACATATATCTAGGATATCCTATGGTAAGAAACACATGAACTATGGCAGCCCCTTTCTTAAGATTTAACACAGAAATTGTGTAACAATTAAGAGATTTCTTCTTCTCTTGTTGGTGTATGTGTATGAGGTACTAAAGATTTTCAAGGCATCAATAAAAAGAGGATAAAAACACCCCTTAAAGTGTGGTAGGTACTCTGCCCATAATCATATTTTTGGATTGAAGTTCGGATGGAAAATTGTTGTTAAGAACTCACGGGACGGCGATCGGAAGCCGTAGGTTCAATGTGTTGCTATTGTATTTCGGCATGGTGAGTTGTGTAGGGGCTGTTTGATGTGTTTTGTATTATTGGAGGCAGAAGGTTGGTGTGTGTGTGATGTGTATTGGATAGGGGAGAAAGGTGTGATGATACACCTTTAATTAATGCAAAATACGTAAATCTGCCCGGGAAATGTTTAGCTACTGTTTTGGGAAAGTTGCATCAGGTTTAAGAGCTAATATTAGCTTCATTATACCCTTGTGTTGTAGAGTAACTTAATAAAGGAAAGTTCAAGTTGTGGTAAGCGCAATCTTCGGAAGGAACGAGGTATGTTAAGGCTTCTTTATTCCTTATCGGTATGAATCTAGAAATAGAACTCTAAATCTCTGAAAGAAGAAATTTGAGTATTCTGTTGTAAGAGAGCTGATTGGTAACTCAACAAGTCTTAAGGAACTAAGTTATACATTATGGTGATTCAAGTCTCCTTCTTATAAAAATCTGATTCTTTTTGCACGAAACGTAAGTTATCCTTTTGTCAAGTTTCTTCCTTGTATTGTGATCCCTAATCAAGCTTTAGAAAGTATAAAAGGAAAGTTAGCAAGTCAAATCCCCATTTATATGTGTTTGGTATGTTGAGTCCAAAACCTAGTAAGCCAAGGCTAAAGAAGTTATCTAACTGAACCTTCATAAATAAGAAGAATAGCTTTGAAGATCAATCTAGTAATACACTTATTATGCGTGGTTTGCGTGTTAGTGTGCACCGAGGTGCTACTGCCATATTGAGGCTATTATATACATAGTGTGCACTGAGGTGCTACTGCCATATTGAGGCCATTATATGCATAGTGTGCACCAAGGTGCTACTGCCATACTGAGGCCATTATATACATAGTGTTCGCCGAGGCGCTACTGCCATATTGAGGCTATTATATATAGGGTGCGCCGAGGCGCTATTGTGGTTCAGCGTGGGTTATAAAGAGTGAGTTGCGGTGTGAGTTAATGCATGTGTTGTGTTCTAAAAATAATAAAGGAGAAAAGAGCTTAACGAGTCTTACCAAATACAGTTTACAAGTTTCATATTATATCTTGTTCAGATTTACTACTTGCCACTTGCTTTTATGTTTCTACCTTACATGCCAGTACATTATTGTCGTACTGACATCCCCATTTCCTGGGGGCACTGCATTCATGCCTGCAGGTCCAGAAAGATACCCAGACAGACCTCCTTAGTAGGAGTTGCAGAGTTCAGCCATTTTGGTAAGCTCCATTCTTCCTGGAGCTGACGAGTCATAGGTCTAGCTTATATTTTGACCAGGTTATGTATATGTATAACTTAAGGGTAGTCCAAGGCCCTGTCCTGGATATGAGATATTTTACTTACTCCTAGAGGCTTGTAGACGTGTATCTGTATATCAGTGTTGGGTATGGCCTTTTCGGCCTTTTTATTAGCTATCTACTATGATAATAGCCTTGTCGGCCTTGAGTTGCTTACCTACTATTGAGCTTTCAGTGTTTTAAATTGCTATTCTTAGAGACCTTGTCGGTCTCAGACCCCCAGCAAGTTCAATATAGATACAATCTACTTTGACACCCTCGGCCTTTTGGGGCTCCAGGTGTCGGTCATGCCTCCCATGGTTTGGGGTGTGACAGTAGGTCTAGGCCAATCACGAACCGTATAAATCTTACCTGGATCCACTCTAATCCGATCCTTAGACACCACGTGTCCTAGGAATGCAACTGAATCAAGCCAAAACTAACACTTTGAGAACTTGGCATAAAGTCGGTGAGCTCTCAAAGTCTGAAGTACAGTCCTCAAGTACTGCTCATGCTCATCTCTACTCCTCGAGTATACCAGGATGTCATCAATGAAGACTATCACGAACATATCCAAGTATGGTCTAAGCACCATATGCATCAAGTCTATGAAGGTTGCGGGGGGATTAGTTAACCCAAAAGACATCACCAGGAACTCATAATGGCCATAACGTGTCCTGAATGCTGTCTTAGGGATGTCATCTGCCCTAATCCTCAATTGATAATAGCCAGACCTCCAATCAATCTTCGAAAACATAGCAGAACCCTGAAGCTGATCAAACAGGTCATCAATCCTTGGCATCGGATACCTATTCTTCACTATCACCTTATTCAACTGCTGGTAATCAATACCCATCTGCATCGACCCATCCTTCTTCTTCACGAAAAGAATAGGAGCACCCCAAAGAGACACACTGGGTCTAATGAATCCCTTAGCTAACAAATCTTGAAGCTGCTCCTTAAGCTCTCTCAACTCAGCAGGAGCAATACGATAGGGAGGAATAGAAATGGTCATGGTGCCTGGCTCTAACTCAATGGAAAAATCAATATCCCTCTCAGGTGGAAAGCCTGGCAAGTCGGTAGGAAACACATCTAGGAAGTCTCTAACCATAGGAACAGACTCAGGAGATGTAGGTTCAACACTAGCATCTCGGACATATGCTAGATAAGCTAGACACCTACTGGAAATCAACTTCCTAGCTCAAAGACAGGAGATGATCCCAGATGATGCATGGCTAACAGAACCTTGCCACACAACCAGGGACACACTGGGCATAGCTATGGTAATGGTTTTGGCATTACAATCCAAAACCGCATGGTGGCTCACTAGCCAACCCCAAACAAGGCAAACATTAGGCAGGACTCTACTAGACATTGGCTCCTATACTGATGATAGTGGTGAACCTAGAGCTCTAATACCAAGCTCTCACGACCCAATTTCTCGGTCATGATGGCACCTACAACACCCTAGTAGGTGAACCAATCCCCGTAGCTCGGAACAGTTAGTAATGGGCTACCTTCTAACAATTTAAGCGGAAGAACAAATAAATAAGCAGAATCAAGGGAACAAAATGAATAAACTGGAAAACCGGAGTAATATAAATACAAAGTGAAAGCTAAACCAACCCAAAACCTAGTATCATAGTGTATAAGAGACAAACTACAACATGAGTACAAGGGTACAAAGGAAATATATACATGATGTCTCCAAAACTACAAGAGTACAAAACACATCGAATAAACTAAAGTCAAGCTCTGAACGCCAAAAGCTCACAGTCAGCCTGGATAATCCAAAAATAGCTGCCCGCACGAATTTCTGGCGCTCTAAAGAAGATGGCCCACACCAGGATCTGCACCAAAAGATGCAGAGGGGTAGGGTGAGCACCAAATGTGAAGCATTAGGTACCCAGTAGGTATCATAGGCCGACTGGGCACATATAAAGTAAAAGAGCAATCGCAGATATAATAGAAGTAAACAGTCATGAAAATCAATGGTAAAGTACACAGGAACTATCCCCGAGGGAAGACAACAGAAAGCAACAAGCAAGGCTAGCAAAGAGAGTATATACATGGGAAGTAGAGGTGAAAGTAGTAACGACGCACCTTGGATCCTCACACCAACAGTATATATGTATGAGTCTAGAAATGGACGGTATACCGGTAACCTCTAGTATAAGGAATGGGAGAGAAGTGTAAAGTATACATGCTCAAAAATAGTCAACAAACATGGAAATGGCATGATCAAACACACAATAGCCACCCCATAGCTCACAATCAATCTATCGGCCCTGCACAGGATCTAAAGCTACTAAGCAAGCAGAACCAGCCTAGCAGGATAATTCTATATCTGGGACTCGCGAACATTCCCAATGATCCCACCGTCTATGTTCCAAAGTCAACAAGGCCTTACAGGATCACGAGGGTAATAACATCCATTAATAAGAATACTACACGCAATCGAGGAAAGAATAGAACGGATCATGGAAAAGCAGTCAGGGTCTGTGGTATCAACTTAATAACCCAACCCAAGGATGCAACCTAGTAAATTTTACCCGATATATGCAAAGTCTAGGGAGTTAAGCCGTAACCTACCTGTCGTCCAACGACAAGCTGCAGGAACGGCGATATCCAAGGCCGAGCTGCTCCGAGAAGCTCCAAATAATAATCAAACAATCAAATTCACGAATAAGAAGTTAAGACGAGTCCAACGATACCCATATTGCTATAAATGTAGCTGAGTCGATATCCGTGTCAAAAGCAGGCCTACAGGGCCCACAACCCAAAGCCCAAAACAAAAAGAACCATGACAAACCCAACGATGCCAAGGAGGCATGCTCTATATTTGAGCACAAATGGCCAAGGAAAAGTGCATCAAAACATCCCGCAAAGGTTGGGGTTTAAGGAGTGGAATTTCGGAAAATAAAACAGAAATTGGGCAAGAATTACTTACCACAAAGGCAAAAACCCGAGTCAAGAAGGATAATCTACCACTCCCATGATCATGCACCAACTGAACGACAAGAATTCAAAAAAAATAATCAAGCTTAGTGAAGGGCATCAATAGAGGCTTTAAGAAATGTCAAGGGAAGAGGGAGCTGACCAAACGATGAAGAAGTACGCAAAATCCACCCACAATCGACTTCCCAAGGCTTGGAATCAATATATAGTTGGAGAGAATTTAGAGTTTAGAGTGAGAAAAAGTGAGAGAGAATGCTGGAAAAATGAACTCCCATCTTTATATAATTGCTAAAAAATGGCCAGCGCCAACAACGCTAGGCCAGCGCCAACAATGCTGAATAGGTGGCAGCGCCAACAACGCTGAAGGGGTGGCAGCTCCTCTACGCGATCGCGCTGTGAGGGCGCGATCGCGCTGCCCTTGGCGTGATTTCGATGAAGGCTGGCCTGCAACTATTTTCTGCAATTTCTCTAACAGTCCACGAGGTGTTTCGGGCACAATCAGAAACCGATATTCAAAAACCAATAATGCTAATAGAGTGGAAACAATGTTCTGGACTCAATGGAATCGACAAAACTCCCACACGAAGTCATTTTGGAGAAATGTTGACCCAAGTCAACACTAACAAAAAGGAACTCAAAGGCTTGAAATGAGTCCAGCTCACCTGGAACTCAAACCAACCGCCTTTTTAGCCCAAACTCAACATTCTGGAACTGATGGAATTGTCGGATTTCAAATCCGACACTCCGATCATCGATAGTCACCCAATGTTTCACTTTTCACTCCAAATGGCCTAAAAACTGAGAAAACCACACAAACCCACACCAGAAGTTCTCAGGCCTCAACTAACGGTTCAACTAGACAAAACTCATTGCTCCGGAGCTAACAGAACTGACAAAATTTAATTCTAAGCACGTTAGTTAAGAATGTTGACCAAAGTCAATGATATTCTAAGTTTAAGCTCTAAAATAGGCAAACGTTTAAAACGACCAAATGAATGACCAGGGCACCGAACCACTGGTCCCAGCAAGCCATAAATGATTTGGGGCCTCTACAGAAATGCTCTAACAGTGCAATAAATGCAAAAATTCAAAGATGACTGGAAGGGTCATCACAACATCCACTACTAAAAAGATTTTCGTCCCCGAAAGTTAAGAGGAAGGTAGTACCTGAAGGCTCGAACAACTGCGGATACTAAGCACGCAACTCACTCTCGGTCTCCCAAATAGACTACTCAATAGAACGGTGCCTCAACTTAACTTTCACAACCGGAATCTCCTTAGATCTCAACCTCCTGATATCTCTGGGCAAAATAGTTATAGACTCCTAAACAAATGATAACCTCTCATCCAACTGAAATACATCCCAATGTAACACATGAGACTCATCTGGTACATACCGGTGCAACATCGAGACATGAAACACTGGGTGAATAGCTAAAAAAATCGGAGGCAAGGCTAACATGTAGGCAACACTACCAACCCTTTGCAGAATCTCAAATGGCCCAATAAACCTGGGGCTAAGCTTGCACCTCCGACCAAAGCTCATCACGCCCTTCACGGCCGATACATGAAGGAAAACTAGGTCACCAACACTGAACTCCATGTAACAAAGTCTACGATCAACGTAGCTCTTTTGCCTACTCTGGGCCACTCTAAGTCTATCCTGGATCAAACAAACTTGGTCTAAGGAATCTCTAATCAAATCCATACTCTGCGGTCTGGACTCTAACCCATCAAACCAACCAATGGGTGATCTTCATACCATACAAAGCCTTTAAAGGTGTCATGCCAATGCTCGAATGAAAGCTATTATTATACGTAAACTCAGCCAAGGGCACAAACTGATCCCATGAACCTCCAAAGTCAAGTACAAAAGCTCGAAGCATGTCTTTTAGGACTTGAATGATCCTCTCAGACTGGTCATATATCTGAGGGTGGACCAGAGTACTAAGTTGAACCTCCGTACCCAAATCCCTCTGTATAGCTCTCCAAAACTGAGTGTCACAGTGTGAAATCATAGAAGCTGAGACTCTGCACAACCGTACAATCTCACGAATGTAGATCTAAGCTAACCTCTCTACCCCATAGGAAGTCTGAACTGGCAAGAAATTCACTGACTAGGTCAGCCTATCCACGATCACCCAAATGGAATCAAACTTTGAGTAGTACGAGGCAAACCAACAACAAAGTCCATGGTAATACCTTTCCACTTCCACTAAAGAATGGGAAGTCACTGCATCAAGCCACCTAGTCTCATGTGCTCGAACTTCAACTGTTGATAGTTCAAGCACTGAGATACAAACTCTGCCACATCCCGCTTCATACCACCCCACTAGTAAAGCTACTTCAGATCTCTATACATCTTCGCTGCTCTAGGATGAATAGAGTATCTAAAATAATGTGCCTCATGGATTATCAATTGTATCAAATCACCAACTCTTGGAACACAAAGTCGACCCTTAAACCTCAAAATACCATCAGAACCTAAAGTAGCTCGGCTAATCTCACCCCAAACTACCTGGTCACAAAGGTCATACAAACTCTGATCCTCAAACTGTCGGTGCTGAATCTGATCAACCAGAGTAGAGCGAACCTCAACACTGGCTAGAACTCTACTGAGATCTGATAAGTCAAGCCTAACCAAGCGGTTAGCCAAGGACTGGATGTCCAAGTCCAACGGTCGCTCAAAAATTAAAAGTGAAGCTAGACTGTCCATACTCACCGCCTTCTGACTCAAGGCATCCACCACCATGTTTACCTTGACCAGATGGTAATAAAATAGTGAAATCATAGTCCTTCAGCAACTCAACCCATCTCCTCAACCTCGAGTTGAGCTCGCGCTGACTCATAATTTACTAAAGACTACGATGGTCGGTGAATATCTCACAATGAACTCAATGAGAAAAGAGAAGTCACCATGATGAGGTGATCATCATGGTAAAATCTGTTATGATGGTCGACATATTATGATAGAACGTGGAAGGATAGAGAATCTTTCTAAGGAAAATACCAAGAAGAAGTCATCATGATGTTGTACGCAGAGAGGTGAAGTTCAATCAATGGCCAATGTGCTAAGTGGAAAGAGATCCAGGTGACAAAATTCGATAAGGCACAAAGCATCAAGTAGTGCACCATGATGACCAATGCAGTAAAATCCACTGTGATGGCTAGCACAACGTGGTAAAAGGTGGTTTGACAGCTAATTTTGTGGTTTGACAGCTAATTTTAGTTTAGTCTAAATTTTACCAGGAGAGTTCATCTAAAGTTTTTTTTCAAATCTATAAACACACCCCAAGATCATTTTTGAAGGGGTTTAGACGTATTTTCAAGGTTTTTGCAGTTGGAACATACATGAGCCATATAATGTTTTGATTTTTAGTTATTTTCATCTTTCATAGAAGTTTGTACGTAGAATAACTTTCTTTTGATTATTGTTATGAACATGAGCAGCTTATATATTTTTTCTAGAGTTATAGTAGCTACATTATTATTATTGTATGAACTTAAATTAACTTGTTTAGATGTTTATTATTATGCTAAGACTTGTGTGGTTATTTACTTAAGCTTTGGCATAACTGTTATTGCTTCACGATCAATAAAGAATATATTTGAACCCTAGATTTGACTCGAGAAGGGGAGTCTATAGTATGCAATATGGTTAAGTAGAGTATGATTTTAGTCCTGCACAGGAGATTTATTTTTTGTTAGGATAGTGATATACCTAGTCTTGTTGTTTGGTTAATGTACAATAGCCTTGTAAGCGTGTTTATTACATTACTAATCAATGAGAGGTAGGTGATGCATCCTTTTGCATATGAAAGTGTACGTGTTTGTATAAGTAATAAAGTATGTAAGTCCATATATTGTATGCATAGAGATTTAATAAATTGAAGTTCTTGTTTTGAATTCTTATTTTATCTATTCAGTAGGTGACAAACAATTGAGAGTATTATGTGTTTGAATGTAAATTAATAGCAATTGTAAACAAGTCATGATTAGATGTTTTGTCATTCAGTTGAGGGAAAAGATCCAGGGTTATGGTATTTTAACAATCCAATAGAGTTATCCAATTATACATTTTATTTGATTTCCTGAGTTCCTAGTTGCAGGTTGATTTTATCTATATTGAGAGTTTATACAATAACTCTAAGCTTACTGAACTATTCCTAGTACTTATATTCTTATGATCGTCGATCGATAGTGAAGTGCGTATAATTTCTCTTGTGTATCAACTGTGTAAGGCTAATAGGTATATTCCTATCTACATTAGTGAATCATTCACCTTTCCCTATAAGGTTCACAATCAATACCTATCTTCCTTTATTATGTACATAGATTCTCTATTCCTAGTTCAATCTATGTACCACAAATAGTTTTCAAAGGATGATCAATCAATCAAACAATTATGATTAAGAGAAAATAAATAACTCAATAAATGGAAATCATGATAAACAATACACTTATAAAACTTCAACCATCATGTTAAACCAAAACCCTAGATACTTAGAGGTTTAGCTACTCTTGAATCTCTTTCGAAGAAGATATTTCATGAATATAGAAGAAAAAAGAAAAAAAAAACTAAATCTAGTTCTTGAGTCTTGCCCTAGCTCTTTGCTTCCCCAAATTAGAAGTGTGTCATAAAAAATGTGTGTAGGGAGTACTTATAGAGTTTAGGAACCTTTGGGACTTAAAAAATTTAATCTAAATTGGGCTAGGAGAGTATCCGCTCGCGCCACTGCCAAAAAGCTAGGTAGTGGTGCAAGGCACTACCCAACTTCAGAAAAAAGGAAAAATCCACACCACTGATCAAGTGCAAAAGGAGTGGAGCAAGCGTATGTGGAGAAAGCTTCTGAAACTAAGTAAAACCCATGCCACAAAGCAAGGCAATGGCGCAAGTCTTGTTCCATTTTGCCTTTTCCCGCTCTTTTTGCAATGTCAATCCTTTCTTGGTTGCTTTTCGTTCCTTACTGTTATTTTTCTTCTTGTTTAAGCTTAAAATACCTTAAGACACTCCTTTATAAACAAAACACTAAACAAAAGTGCATTTCACATTATTTATGCTCGAAATGATAAATAAATGTTAGGCAAATATTAGCAAAATAGAATAGCTTTTGCTTCACATCAACACCCTCCACTTAAATCCTTGCTCATCCTCGAGTAAGATATACACTAATGGCTTAGAATCTAGATCAAAACTACACCAATGAATGTGTGTACTCAAGATAAGGCTACAACAACCACAACAGAAAGATAGTAAGTTCTTATTACATATGCTTCATTCACAATTAGAACTCATGATAACTACTTCAAACCCTCCTTGCCTCAAGAAATATAATGAACCTTCCCATCATTATGGGTGAGCTATTCATGCTAGAAAATGGGTTAGAAAACTTTCAGGTTAGGGATTTGAAAATTTTGGGCTAGGCTAGTCTCAGAAAAAATCTAAGCAGAGTGAGGTCTAGGAAAATCCATGAAAGGATTGGGTAAAATTACTAAGTTTGAGCTGGTTTATATATTAGCTAAGGCATTAAGGAGTCCGTAGGACTTTTCAAAAATGAATTCGGGTGAATAGAACTCCCGATATCGAAATTGACATAAAGGGGTTGATGTGGAACATCAAGGTTTAAAGGTGTGGCAAAATGGAAAAAACGGGGAAGAATTACAAGTTTTTATCCCATGTCAACTGCAATAGCGGGTGACATGATTCTATAGCAAAGAAATTCGCGCTATAGCAGGATCCAAAGATGGTCAACCCTGCTATAGCGAGTGGCTTCTTCTACGGCTGTGCCGCTATAGTGGGATAAGTCACTGTAAATGCAGAAACTCCCCAGAAATGTTCATTCTTTCTAAAGAACATTTTAGGGAAGGGATGAGGCAACTTTGGGTGATTTCCATCAGTTTTCCACCATAATCCTTTGCTAAGCTAAATATATTTTCCACCTAATTTAGTACTATGATTCTTGTGGCTTGAAATTGGTAGTTACAGGCATGGGGAAGGGTTTAACTCAACCTAGGATAGATTTTTCTGGTGAAAAAAGTGGAATGTGGGGATGAACAACCTGGATTTCTTGAATTAGGTTGTTATTTAAAGATTCCTTACCATAATTCACTAGCATAACCATGGAATTGGTAATAAATAGATAAATTTAAGGTGGGAGGGCCTTGGGATGGGTATGTAACACTCCAAAAACTGAACCAGTTTTCTAAGTTTGAACTTCTGAAAAATTCCATGTTCCAAGGAATTACAGGTCCAAACCATGGGCCGTGGTTTGAACCACGGG
Source organism: Jaltomata sinuosa (assembly GCA_003996215.1). Classification (NCBI taxonomy): domain Eukaryota; kingdom Viridiplantae; phylum Streptophyta; class Magnoliopsida; order Solanales; family Solanaceae; genus Jaltomata; species Jaltomata sinuosa. The sequence goes on along the minus strand of QJPP01003925.1, from coordinate 99,249 downwards.
TTGTGGAATGGAACCGTGGTTTGCCTTCTGCAGGTTGGCCTCTTGTCTGAGAACCACAAGTTGGTTCTACAGACCGTAGTTCATTCTACGGGCCGTAAAAACCACTTATGGAACTTGACTTGAGGGCTAATTGTTTTCCCAGTAACCACAAGTGACTTCTATGGACCGTGGTCTGAACCACGGATCGTAAAGTCCACTCGTGGTATTGAAGCAAAGACTAGCTAAGTTCCCGAGGAACCAGACTTGGGTCTATGACTCGTGATTCTTTCTAGAGGTCCGTCCTGTTGACCCGTAGACTGCCTTCTGCAGCCTGTTCTTTTGGCCAAGAACGACGGATGGAAACCACGAGCCGTGGTTTTGTCTACGACCCATGGAACCAATCTGTGGTCCCTGAAAGTCAGTCTTTTTCTAGCTTTTTCCAAGTTTAAGTACAGGGATATTTTTGTAATTTCGCACTCTTTTAACTCCTGTACTAATTCATTTTAAGCCTATTTAGGAGGGTTTTTATTCCCACTTGGCCTAAGTTCTCTCCTATTCTTTCAATCAACTTCCAAAAGAGGAAAACGAGTTCCTTCTTATCAAGCTTCAAGTTAGGGTTTCAAGCTCAAAGTTTAATCCTCCTGTTCTTTTCAATTTCAAGTGGGTTAGCTTTAATCAAGGTATGTGGGTATTCAACAATGGGTTCCTTTCACCCATGTGCCCAAAACCCCAAATTTTAAATTGTGATTTCATGAACTTTCAAATTAGGGTTCTTACCCAATTCTTATGAGTTTTGCTATAAATTATCTTCTCATGATTTTATTATGAAATTACTACTAAATTGTATGATTTTGCATGGGTTTTTACATATGAACTCCTATTTTGATTTGAAGGTTAATTATGGTATATCCTACATGCATGGTTTGATTTAAGAAGAAAATTGGGAAATTGATAACATGTATTCTCATAAATATTTCAAGCAAGTGCATGCCTAGTTCCTATGTTCTATGAAAATCTATGGTATTATGAAATTGAAATAGTGCCATGCAAATTTCTAAGTTATGAACTAATATGTAAGACTAGACACCCGATGTACCATCAATGCTCATGAACCATTTTCTAAAACCAAGGTTCATGAGTAGTATGAAAATATGCAACAAGTTTCGACATCTAGATATGTCACATGTATGTGAGCCTCATGTTATATATACATATATATATATATATGTTTTGGGAGTAGTATTTAGCACCGAGTTGGACTGGGTGAGAGTACCCTTAGTCCCAGAACTATGTGCCACTGTAGGTGCCCTCTGTGGCTTATGACAGGATCCTGGTATGACATGGTTCTAACTTTGGCCTGTTAGGACAACCCTTTTAAGTGTGGGTGCATAACACTGGACTCCATGTAGCTCAGGATAGTTTATGTCGGTTAAGAGAAACTCCCGCATGTTTATTTTCAAGCTAATAAGTTATATGATACTCTACTTTGAATTTTGAATTTATTTTACGTTTTATGCCTTATATCTTGATATTTCCTTATGCTATCTCTCTACATACACGAACTCATTTCAAGCATGTTTTAAGTATGTTTTTATCATGATTACGCATATCTCACATACTCAGTACATTTCATAATAGTGACTGCATACTTCTTTGTGCTACATCCTATTATGATGTAGATTCTTTAGCCTGCTCCCCAGTATATGGCTAGTAGATCAGCAACACATCCAGTCAGCTTGGTGAGTCCTCCTCTTCCGAGGACTTGGAGTTTAGTTTCAGTATTTCAGTATTTAGATTGTGTATTCAGTATTTCAGTATTTAGAGTTAGATGGGGGCTTGTCCCAGTCACTCGCCAGTAGTAGTGGCTTTCAGACATAGAGTCAGATATTTAGCTGTATTCAAATTTTCATCCTTAGACTTTTACTTATATAAATAGGTTAAGTTGTTCATTAATTTAGTTAAGCTTTCGTTATTATGTTTTGTTCAGTTTTTATGTCATGCTAATGTCAGAGGGTTATCTTGAGATCATTTATGATCTTGGGTCCCGTGTTACATCCAAGGGTACTCTCGAGGCGTGACAAAGTTTGTATCAGAACACCAGGTTCAAGAGTCCTAGGGTGGCTGAAAGCCACATCAAGTAGAGTCTCTTTCATGGGTGTGAAGCGCGCTATACTTATTAGAGGGAGGCTATGAGGTGTTTTAGGAAAAACTTCACTTTTTCATGTTCACTATCGTGAGATAGAGTTTAACTCAACTTACCCTTCTAATCCATTCCTTACGCATTTTAGATAATATCTCCGCGAAGAAACCTCATGCGGAATCCTAATCTGACCACTCCAGTTCATGAGGTTATGAATGCAAAATTTTGTGAAGCCATCTACATATTGGCTCAAGCCATGACAACTCAATTGCATAAGAAAGAGAAACTAAAGAAGATGAAGAGGAAGAACAAGAAGACAAGAACATAGAACCAATCGTCTTCTCAGCAGAGGTCATCCGTACCAACCCCATCTTCAGTTAGCACACCTGCCCTTGTTTCTCATTCCTGTCACTATAGGGCTCCGAAGACCTTGAGGTACCCTCGTTGTAGTAGTTATGGTAATTTTCATCTAGGTGAGTGCCTTGCTGGCACAAGGGGTTGTTTTAGGTGTGGGCAGTTAGGCCATAGGATCAAGGGTTGCCCCTCAGCTAAGTGAAGCAACAGTGGTGTTCAGCTCCAAAACCAATTCCTTCCATTGCCTAGCCTGCTGGGTCAGAGTATTCCTCCAGAAGATGAATCATGCACGTCACTAGATTTTCTTCCTTTATGCACCCATAGCCCCCGAAACCCTATTCTTGTTTGGTTGTGAATTTTCTTGACCTAGAACAGAGTGGGGATATGAGGGTTGAGCCCTATACTTTAAGGCAAAGGAGAACGTTAGACAATAGAAGGAAGTGTGTATTAGTGCTAGATCCTGGAGTAGTGTATGCTCTGCTGGGGTAAAATAATCATAGTTCCTTTGAGAGGTTGGGCAGAGGTCCATAGACTTAAAATGTAGAATGAATCTAAGGGTGAGATAGTAGGATGTAGAATCAGTTAGATTTAGAGGCTCAAGTAGTGATGCCTTTGGGTGTTCGAACAAAGTTAAGAGGAGAGGCAGAAGCTTATTTCCATCCTAGCGTCCTAAGTATACTTCTGCCATTACGATTCCTTTTGCATGCCTTGTGTGTCAGTGACATAGTCCTATTACAGATTCACTCTTATATTCAGCTTCTAGAATGAAAAATGATTGCTTCAGACAATGATTCTACTCTTACTCTGTGATTCTATAAATCCCAGCTTTATGCCCTGAGGTTCATTATCTATTCAAACCCATGTATCTCAGTACGCTCACTCCTATTTACTCAGTTCAGTCCTCATCCATTCCTTAATAACAAATCAAATCATGTTATGTCATGTATGTGATCAGACCTGATTCTTGAAATGGTTCGCACTCATGATTTCCTTGCTCTAAAACCCTTTGACCTTGTCTTGCATGACGAGGGGTGGTGATCCCTACTATTCATACCTTATGTGCCTCGTACATGAATCACTCGTACCTATTGTGCTTAATTCCACAAGCCTCACCTTGAGTGGCTTGATCATGCTAAGTGTAAGTCAAGATCAATCTGTAATCCTTCATTCACGACACTCCTGCTTCTGCTCTTTTCTTTCAATAATTCTGGTTTATATTGTTATAAACGTTAGGGGAGAAGGCCTTGTAGTAGCTTAGCTAGGAGGTTGCAGATTCCTTTTCCTTGTTAGAGTACTTGTTCCACCTTGACTTCTAGGTGTGGCTGAATTATGAGGTAAGGATTATTCATGCAAAATAGTTAGATGAGAAAGTTTTGTATGTCCCTCTGTAGAAGTTCTTAAATTTATGATTCCTAGGTATGATAGGGAAGAGAAAAGAAGTCTTAAATGGGGTAAGCTATGAAACCATAAGGTGACCATAGTTATAAGCTTGGATATCGTGATGGGATTCATGTGGATACTTGTTTTGCGCAACTAGTGACCCTTTGGTTGGGAGCCCTAGGTTAGTTGGTTGTTGTGATAAGGGGGGATACTATCCTTAGAACATGTTCTTGATGCAAGAGATCTAGTCGAGATTGGTTGAACATGGAGAATTTGGTAGTTAGACTCAGACCTTAGTACCTTTATGTACGCTGTTGAGGTTGTTAGTTTCAAATGGTAGGAGTGGTATTTAGAAGAGAATAGTTTTTCCATATATCTACTTGTCACAGTTTGGTATCCCTTTTGCTTAACTGTGATTTCTAGAGTATGTTTGTTCTTTATGAGTTTTAGCTGAGTTCCTACTCTCATCCCAGACCAGTTATCATGTTGGATATCCAGTTCCTGTCCTGTTATCTGTTCCTATATTCTCAGCATGCATATGTGTCTCATGAAACCAGCTCAGTTTTTATTTCAATCAGAAGTCAGTTACTACGATAGTACTTCAGCTTTTACAACTCAATTGAAGGAGCTACTTGGGAAGAAGAATCACCAATGAAGGCCAAGTATCCTCACCCTTCTCCTTCTGAACTAGTTACAACTTGAAGTAATAGTTTCCTCCTTAGTATGTTCCTCCAATCCTATTACATCAGTTTCTCTCATGATCCTAGCATGAATTCATGTTTTCAACGTTGATTTTATCATGTTATAAGTTGAAAAGTTCAGTTTTCTTGTTTAGTCCTTGATTTCCATATTTTGTTGCTGGTTGGGCTATTTTCTCTTCAGTTTTCCCTTGCTTAGTCTTCATTCGAGGATGAATGATCCCAAGGGGGAGATATTGTAACACCCCGGAAACCAAACCAGTTTTCTATGTTTGAAACTCTAAAAATTCCATGTTCCCAGGAATTACGGTTCCAAACCACGGGCCGTGGTTTGAACCACGGGTCATGCAATTGAACTGTAGATTGCCTTCTCTAGGTTGGCCTCTGGTCTGAGAACCACGAGTTGGTTCTACAAACCGTAGTTCATTCTACGGGCCGCAAAAACCACTCGTGGAACTTGACCTGATGGATGCTTGTTTTCCTAGAAACCGTGAATGATTTCTACTGACCATGGTCTGAACCACGGACCATAAAGTCCACTCGTAGTATTGAAGAAGAGACTAGCTAAGTTCCCCAGGAACCACGACTTGAGTCTACGACCCGTGATTCTTTCTATGGGTCCGTCCTATTGACCCGCAGACTACCTTCTGTCGCTTGTTCTTTTGGCCAAGAATGACGGATGGAAACCACGAGCCGTGGTTTGGTCTACGACTCATGAAACCCATCCATGGTCCCTGAAAGTCAGTCTTTTTCCAGCTTTTTCCAAGTTTAAGTCCAGGGGTATTTTTGTAATTTCCCACTATTTTAGCTCCTATACTCTATTGTTTTAAGCCTATTTAGGAGGGTTTTTATTCCCACTTGGCCTAAGTTCTCTTCCATTCTTTCAATCAACTTCCGAAAAACGAAAATGAGTTCCATCTTCTCAAGTTTCAAGTTAGGGTTTCAAGCTCCAAGTCTCAAGCTCCAAATTCAAGCCTCCTCTTCTTTTAAATTTCAAGTTTGTTAGGTTCAATCAAGGTATGTGGGTATTCAAAAATGGGTTTCTTTCACCTTTGTGCCCAAAACCCCAAATTTCAAATTGTTATTTCATAAACTTTAAAATTAGGGTTCTTACTCAATTCTTATGGGTTTTTCTATAAATTACCTTCTCATGATTTTATTATGAAATTACTAATAAATTGCATGGTTTTGCATGGGTTTTTACATATAAACTCCTATTTTGATTTCAAAGTTAATTATGATAAATCCTACATGCATGGTTTGATTTAAGAAGAAAATTGGGAAATTGATAACATGTATTCTCATGAATGTTTCAAGCAAGTGCATGCCTAGTTCCTATGTTCTATGAAAATTTGTGGTATTATGAAATTTAACTAGTGCCATGCAAATTTCTAAGTTATGAACTAATATGCAATACAAGACACCCGATGTACCATCAATGCTCATGAACCATTTCCTAAAACCAAGGTTCGTGAGTAGTATGAAGATCCGGGGTATGAACAAGTTATGAATAAGTTTAGATATCTAGATATGTCACATGCATGTAAGCTTCATACTATATATATATATATATATATATATTGGAAGTAGCATTTAGCACCGAGTTGGACTGGGTGAGAGTACTCTTAGTCCCATAACTACGTGCCACCGTAGCTGCCTTTTTTTGCTTATGACAAGATCCTGGTATGACATGGTTCTAACTTTGGCCGGTTACGACATCTTTTTTCAGTGAGGGTGCATAACACTGGTCTCCATGTAGCTCAGCATGATTTATGTCGGTTAAGAGAAACTCGCGCATATTTATTTTCAAGCTAATAAGTAATATGATACTCTACTTTGAATTCTGACTTTATTTCAAGTTTTATGCCTTATATCTTGATATTTCCTTAGGCTATATCTCTACATACACGAACTCATTTCAAGCATGTTTTAAGTATGTTTTTGTCATGATTATGCATATCTCACATACTCAGTACATTCTATAGTACTGACCGCATACTTCTTTGTGTTGCATCCTAATATAATGTATATTATGTAGCCCGCTCCTCAGTCCGTGGCTAGTAGATTAGCTGCACATCCAGTAAGCTTGGTGAGTCCTCCTCTTCCGAGGACTTGGAGTTTAGTTTTGGTATTTCAGTATTTAGATTATGTATTCAATATTTCAGTATTTAGAGTTAGTTGGGGGCTTGTCCCAGCAACTCGCTAGTAGTAGAGCTTTCAGACATAGATTCAGAAATTTACCTGTATTCAAATTTTCATCCTTAGAATTTTACTTATGTAAATAGGTTTAGTTGCTCATTACTTCAGTTAGGCTTCCGTTATTATGTTTTGTTTAGTTTTTACGTCATGCTAATGACAGATGGTTATCTTGAGATCACTTGTGATCTTGGGTCCTGTGTTACGTCCAGGGGGTTGGCTCGGGGAGTGACAGGGTAGAATGATTATGAAATTGTCTTGGGGTTTAGGATTAAGATGTAATCTGGGAATATTTAGGACATTTGGGTTAATTTTGTATTTATGTTTTTTTTAGACCAAGATCAAGCTAGAGTTTTAAGAAACAGCAAGGCTATGGTCCCCCTCGAAAAAGAACAAAAAAAAAAATCAAGGGGTGGATGAAGTTGTAATGACCCTTCCTATCACTATGGGTGAGCTAATCATGCAATAATTGGGGTTATAACTTTTCCAAAATTAGAAGTTGGAATATTCAGGCTAGGCTAGTCTTGGATAAAATCTAAGAAAGGTGAGGTCTAGGTCAATTCGGGAAAGGATTGGGTTTAAATGATAAAAATTAGATTGATTTAATATTAAATATGGAGATAAGGAGTCTGTAGGGCTTTTTAGAAGTGAATTCAGGTAAGTAGAACTCTCAGTATACAACTTAACATAAAGGGGTTAGACCGGGACATCATGGTTTGAGTGTGTATTGTGAAAAAGGCAAAACTGGAGATTTTCCAAGTTTCTATTTTGTCGAACCCACTATGGTGGAAGTTAGAGTCGGTCAACTCTGCTATAGAAGGAGGCTTTTGCTATGGTGGTACCGCTATAGCAGCACTAGGTTGCTATAATGGGATTAATCATTATCAATGCAGACACTTCCCCAAAAATATTCATTATTTTACAAAACCATTTTGGGGAAGGCAGAAGAGATTTAGGGCGATTCTTATTATTTTTCCACAAGAATTCTTAGTTAAGGTAAGTCTTTTATCTCAGTAAACTAGTACTTCAATTCCTATTCTTAGAATTGTTAGTTATAGACCTTGGGGAGGGTTTACCATGAACTAAGATGAAATTTATGGTGTCAAGGGGAATAATAAGGTATAAAACCTTGGGATTATTATTTAAGTGTTTTATTCATGATATCATTATCTTAATTTTCTAGTGTAACAATAAAATTGGTAGTTTCTAGGTGTCTTATTGGTGAGAAACCCTAGGATGGGTAGAATCATCATGCATTTGGCGTGGGGGTTCGGGATTAAGCTATTATACACGATAATTAAGTTTATGGGTTAAAATATTATTTGTATTTCTATTTTTTGGACCACAATTAAACTGAGGCTACCAGAAAAGGGAAGATTCAGGTTTGGTAGAGCATTTCAGGCTTGGATTAAGGTAGGTGATGGTTACTTGTAACATAATTTGCATTATGTCTGGATAATAACTATCACATTAGTATTACTTGCACAATACATGTTTAGGGAAAAAGGGAATGACATGTTAAATATTGTCCTAAGTATTAATCATATGTAATGAGTTGGTTCTGGAAACTTATTGGTTTACAAGTATTGTATGCTATCATTGTTGTGATTGTTGTGATATTTATTCTTCATTGGTTGGCTCGGGTACCACGCCTGGTATAGGTTTCTTCATTGGTTGGCTTGAGTATCATGCTTGGTACAGGTTTCTTCATTGGTTGGCTCAGGTACCATGCCTGGTATAGGTTTATTCATAGTTGGCTTGGGTACCACACCTAGTACAGGTTTACTTTTTTTTTATGTGTGTTAGTTCCTTGAGTGATCCAGGCTTATATGTTGTTAATGTTATTCATATGTGTTGGTTCCTTGACTGAAGCATGCTTATTTGTTTTTGATGTTATTCATATGTGTTGGTTCCTTAAGAGGACCAAGATTCATTATTACTTGACATACATGTTAGTCCCTAAGTGCCGAGTTGGTGTATTTATGTGCTAAGGTTGTTTCTTATGTAAATTGGGGTTTCATATTAAGTTCCATAATTGATATCCTAGGGATCATTAGGTGGTCCGAGTTACTTCCAAGATATTGCATGGTTATATATGGTCTATTTATTGGCATAGTGGGACATGATTTATATGGCTGAGGAGTCAGGTTGTTGACTGGGAGTCTTGCTGGTATTCATTAGACTTGGATTATTGCATGTTTTTCTTGTTACACTATGTTATGGATTTAAGTTTATGTTTTGTATCTTGGAGCAAGCCGATGATCCTACCAGTATAGTATATTGTTGTTCTTATGTACTGATACTGCACTGGCTCTTCTTTTGTTAAGTACAGGGCATATTCCAATGGCTACTTCGAGACATCAGTTGTAAATCAGACAACTTCCAAATTCAAGGGTGAGTTGCATCTTCCAGGCTACCATGAATTCTTCCGTTATTTCTAGTCCTTTGTTCGGAGTTAGACTCTTTTATGTTTTTGGGTCGCATCCCTTTCTTTTAGACTTGAGTAGAGTTTTGGTACATAACTTTCAAATTCTAGAGGTTTATTTTCTGCAAGTTTTCTATTTTCCATTTAAGATGTGAATCACAAAAACAACAACAACATACCCAGTACATTCCCACAAAGTGGGGTCTGGGGAGGGTAAGATGTACGCAGACCATACCTTTACCCCATAATGAAGTAAAAAGGTTCTTTTCGATAGAACCTCGGCTCAAAGCAATCCAGGAGCTAAAACCAATAAACAAAACAACAGATAAACACAAAACTATACTACAACAAAATAATATAAAAATCTAACTACACAAGGCACTAAAAAGTAGCCGGCGTTGAAGAAACAAAAGGTACAAGCGTAGCCTTTCAACTTCTAAAAAGACAACAAAACCCCGCACTCCTCCCTACAAAGAAACCAACCAACCTACTAACCTACTAACCTAATCTGATCCCTCCACACCTTCCTATCTAAGGTCATGTCCTCGGTAAGCTACAAATGCACCAAATCCTACCTAATCACCTCTCTCCAATATTTTTTCAGTCTACCACGACCTCTCGTAAACCCATCCATAGCCATCCTCTCACACTGCCACACGGGGGCCTCTATGCCTCTCTACGTCAAATGCCCAAACCATTGCAACCTCACTTCCCGTATCTTGTCTTCCACGAAAGACACTCCCACCTTCTCTCGAATATCTGCATTCCTAAGCCTATCCCTCCTAATAAACCCACATATCTAGCGCAACATCCTCATCTTAGACACCTTCATCTTCTAAACGTGAGAGTTCTTGACCGGCCAAAACACTGCCCCATACAATATAGCCGGTCTAACTGCTCTCTGTAGAACTTGCCTTTCAGTTTGAGAGGAACCTTCTTATGACACAAGACCCTGGATGCGAGCTGCCATTTCATCCACCATGCACCAATCCGATGGGTCACATTCTCGTCAATCTCACCATTACCCTGGATAATAGACCCAAGGTACTTGAAGCTATCTCTTTTTTGGATGACATGCGTGTCAAGCCTCACTTCCACATCGGTCACATATGTCACCTCACTGAACTTACACTCCACATATTCCGTCTTGGTCCTGCTCAACCTAAAACTTTTAGACTCCAGGGTCTGTCTCAAAACCTCTAATTTGTCATTAACTCCTTCACGGGTCTCCTTAATCAAAACTACGTCATCCGCAAATAACATACACCTCAGGGCACCTCACCTTAAATTTTCCATGTCAACACATCCATCACCAAGGCAAATAAAAAGGGGATAAGGGACGATCCCTGGTGCAATCCCATCCCCACAGGGAAATGCTCGGAATCTCCCTTACTGACCTAACTTGAATCATTGTGCCATCGTACATGTCCCTAACCACCCTAGTGTATGCCACGGGTACACCTCTGACCTCTAAGAACCTCCAAAGAACCTCCCTGGGAACTCTGTCGTAAGCCTTTTCTAGGTCGATAAATACCATATGCAAATCCTTCTTCCTCTCCCTATACTTCTCCACCAATCTCCTCACGAGATGAATAGCATCAGTAGTCGACCGTCCTGGAATGCTACCGAACTGATTCTCAGAAATAGTCACAATTCCTCTTAACCTCAACTCCACAACTCTCTCCCAGACCTTCATGGTGTGACTCAACAACTTGATACCCCTATAGTTGTTGCAATTTTGGATGTCACCCTTATTATTGTACAATGGAATCATCGTGCTCCATGTCCAATCTCCGGGCATCTTCGCCGTCCTGAAAATAACATTGAACAACCCTGTCAGCCATTCCATCCCTACCCTGCCCGTACATTTCCAAAAATCCACCAAAATTTCATCAGGTCCGACCGTTCTACCCCTATGCATCCTACGAATAACACCTCTCACCTCCTCTATCGTAAAATGCCTATAATAGCCATAGTCACAACGCCTCTCCGAGTGATCTAACTCTCCCAACATAATGCCTCCGTCACCCTCTTTATTTAGGAGACAATGGAAGTAAGTCTGCTATCTCTTCCTAATGAGCACATCCTCCACCAACACATTACCATCCTCATCTTTGATGCACTTTACCTGATCAAGGTCCCGGGCCCTCCTCTCCCTAGCGTTGGCTAGCCTATATAACTTCTTATCCCCATCTTTACCTTCTTAAGCAGTGTATAAGCTCTCGAAAGTTGTAGTCTTAGACGCCATAACCGCCAACTTAGCCTCTCTCCTAGCTATCTTGTACTCCTCCCTATTATTTTGCTTCTCCTCCTCATCCTTAGTTTCAACAAACTTCGCGTACACCCTCTTTTTTTGCCTGCACCTTCCCTTTTACTTCTCCATTCCACCACCAATCCCCTCGATGCTTGCCAAAGTTGCCTCTCAAGACACCTAACACCTCACTAGTTATCTCCCTTATGCAGTTGGAAGTCACATCCCATATACTATCTGCATCCCATCTGCTATCCCATGCCCTTGAAGTCATCAACTTCTCTCCTATTTCTAGTACACTACCCAAAGTCAAGCTACCCCATTTAATTCTCGGCCGATCATCCACCCTCTTCTTCCTTCTCTCCTGCCTAATCTCCAAGTCCATCACCAAGAGCTTATGCTGGGTTGAAAGGTTCTCACTCGGTATTACCTTATAATATTTACACATACCTTTATCCCCTTTTCTAAGGAGAAAAAAATCAATTGGCGTCTTGGCCACCGAACTACGAAAGGTAACCAAATGCTCCTCTTTTTTCTAGAAGCTCGAATTTGCTACCACAACCCAGAGGCTCTAGCAAAATCCAACAGGGACGCCCCTCCTGCGTTCCTTTCCCCGAAACCAAAACTTCCATGCACCTCAGCTTAACTCCAAGCGATGACTGAATAGGCCCATTAAAATCTCCACCTATGAAAATCTTCTCAGAGTTTGGTACCCCTCTCACCACCTCATCCAACGCCTCCTAAAAGCCCGCCTTCTCCTCCTCATCCAAACCTGCGTGCGGCGCGTAGGCACTAATAATGTTCAGAGTAGAACTTACAATGACTAACTTGATCAATATTATCCTATCGTTGACCCTCTTGACCTCAACCACATGCTCCCAAAGCTCCTCATTAACTAAGATGCCTACGCCATTCCTATTCCTAACGCCTCCCGAGTACCATTTAAGATGTGAATCTTGAATTTTAATTATTGAAGATGGCTTTAGTTACTTAGTTTTGGTTAAATGTTGGCTTGGTTAATTGGTTCTCCCATCGGGGGTTTAGTGTGGGTCCCACTCACATCAGTTTAGGTCATGACAAAGATGGTATCAGAGCCATAAGTTTGTTGATCTCATCATACCAAAATGGGTCTAAGAGAGTCTTGTGGAATTGTATAGCAACCTCTGTACTTCTTCGAGAGGCTACATGACCTTAGAAATATATCATTTGTTCCTTCCTTCGTGTTATAACTTGATTCCAATTAGTATTTGGCAATCCAAATTGGTATCTGATATCCTTTATTCATTTGTATGCAGATGGTGTACTCTAGGTGGAATGGAGCAAGGGAAGCAACTCTAGCTGTGTGACCGGTTGTTTGAGGGTGAGCTAGGGGTAAGGGAAGAGAAAAAGCAACACCTTTCAAAGGTGGAGCTCAGGAAGTGCTTGACCAAAGGATGGTGAAACCACCCCCACCTCAGGATCAAGTTGAGGAGGCTGAGACAGCACACGAGGATGGCGCAGAACTGAAGGTGGAAGCACCAGTTAGAGGTCCAGGACTTATTTTTATGTCTTCTGAGGTCATTCAACATGTTTTGGCATTTGAGCAGGTTAGCAGGTACTGGAGCCACCCCCACTATGCTAGCTTTTCAGGTTTTGGGTGTTCATAGTGCTGCAGCTTTAGCTCCTAGGATGGATGAGGCTTCAGGTATATATGTATTCTTCCATCCGGTGTTAGGGTCTATTATGACCGGTACTGAGCATAAGTTGTTTACTATGTTACTGAAGATGAAACCTCTGTCATTCAATGGTACATAAGATGAGGATGATTTTGAGTTCATTTTGGATTTCAATGAGAGGCTATACAAGTTGGGAATTGTATAGTAGCATGGGGTTGAGTTTGTGACTTTCCAATTGCAAGGGGATGTCAAGCAGTAGAGGAGATCCCATACAGAGTGTAATTCATCAGCTTTGCCTCCTATGATGGGCTCATTTCCATACCCTATTTTTGGAGAAGTATGAGCCCCGTACTCTTAGGGATTAAAACAAGGATGCATTTTTGTTCCTTGAATAGGGTAATATGTCGCAACATATGAGGCTAAGTTTTATGCTTTGTCTCACTATGCTATCCAACTGTTGGGCACCGAGGAGGAGAGAATACAGTTATATGTTAAGTTCCTAAATACTAATTTGCAAGTTATATCTATTCACATGACTTCTATAGAAAGGAGCTTCAATAAGGTAACTGATTATGTGAAAAAATTGGAGGGAGTTAAGCAAGTCGTCTAGGCTAAGGTATTAGCCAAGAAGTCCCAGAGTGTGGGTAATTTCATTGGATCTTATTCTAGAGGTCCCAACCAGAAGGTTCATTCAACTCGTCTTATTCAGTCAGCCTTGCCAGCTTCTACAGGTGGTCATTCAGGGGATATTCAACAGTCTCCAGCTAATAGAGACCAGGGGGCTTCTTATTTTTTGGCCAGCAGACCCTCTCTTGAGCAAAGTTGTTTTCACTGTGGTAATGTGGGTCACTTCAAGAGAGAGTGCCCTCTGAGGTAGACAGGTAACCAAGTACAACAGCAGGCAAGGGCTTTGGTTCCAACAGGAGGAGGTGGTAATAGTATGGGTCATCTACAGGGTGGGTGAAGTATAATCAGGGAGGCCATGGTGAAAATAGAGGTAATCGTAATGTAGCGAAGGGTGGAGCGCAACTTGTTAAGGAGGTTGTCCGGATTGATAATAAAGTTGATTGTTATGCCTTCCTGGGAAAGTCCGAGGCTAAGGCGTTTGATGCTGTGATAATAGGTACTATTCTCTTCTGTGACCGGATGACTTTTGTTTTATTTGATTCGGGTTCCACTTACTCTTATGCATCTGTAGGATTTTCCTTGGGTTTGGGCTTGGTCAGTGATGCTCTTGAGTCTCCTGTTCATGTTTCTACTCCGGTTGGAGAGTTTGTGGTAGTGACCCATGAGTATCATTTATGCTCTATTTTGTTTATGGGTTTTTGGACTTCGGTAGATTTGATCATATCAGATATGTTGGATTTTGATATTATTCTGGGTATGACTTGGTTGTCTCCTTATCATGCTGTTTTGAACTGTAATTCTAAGACAGTTACTCTAGAGATGCCAGGTATGGATAGACTCGAGTGGCAGGGTGTGTATAAGCCTAAGTTGGTGAAAATCATATACTTTGTTTGGGTTAGAAAGCTAGTGGGGAAGGGGTGCTCAGCCTTCCCGGCTCATCTTTGGGATATTAGTATTGAGTCCCCTCCTATTTAGTTAGTCCTTGTGGTTTTCAAGTTTCAGGAGATATTTCCTTCAAATTTGCCTAGTATGCCTCTAGACATGGATATTGACTTTTATATTGATTTAGAGTTAGGCACTCGCCCAATCTCTATTCCTCCTTATCAAATGGCTCTAGAAGAGTTGAGAGAACTTAAAACTCAGCTACACGAACTTCTTTATAAGGGATTTATTCATCCTAGTGCTTCACCTTGGGGTGCTCCGATCTTGTTTGTTAATAAGAAGGATGGTAGTAGTAGGATGTGTAAAGATTACAGGTAGTTGAACAAGGTCACTATCGGGAATAAGTATTCCTTACCATGCAAAGATGATCTATTTGACCAGTTGCAGGGTGCTTTAGTGTTTTTCAACATTTACTTGAGGTCAGGGTACCATCAGCTGAAGATTCGGCTATAGGATACACCTAAGATGGCTTTCAGGACTCAGTTTGGGCATTACAAGTTCCTGGTAATGTCATTTGGGTTGACCAATGCATCGGTGGACTTCATGAGCTTGATGAATGATGTTTTCAAGTCATTCTTTGATTCTTTTATGATAGTGTTTATTGATGATATTTTGATTTACTCTAAGAGCAAGGAGGAGCATGCAAATCATCTTCGTATTGTCTTGGGAATTTTTAAGGAGAAGCAGTTATATGCAAAAAAATTGAAATCCAAGTTTTGGTTATATTCGGTTGTCCTCTTGGGGCATGTAGTCACAAAAAAGGAGGTGATGGTAGATTCCTAAAAGATTGAGGAGATTAAGAGTTAGGTTTTGCCTAGCTCAGTGACTGAGGTTAGGAGCATCGTGGTTCTTGCTAGCTACTGTTGCAGGTTTGTCAAGAATTTTTCTTATATTGTTACTTACTTGACAAGGTTTATTCAGAAGGAGGTGGCATTTGTTTGGTCCGATAAGTGTGAGGAGAGCTTCCAAAAGCTCAAGGAACTTTATACTACAGCTCATGTTCTCTCTTTGCCAGTTGAAGGTAAAGATTTTGTTGTATTTTGTGATACTTCACATTTAGGTTTGGGTGTTGTGTTGATGCGGGACTGGAATGTCATAGCTTATGCGTCGAGACAATTAAAGCCCCGTGAGGAGAACTACCCGAGTCATGATTTAGAGTTGGCAATGGTGATGTTTGCACTTAAGATTTGGAGGCACTACCTCTAAGGTGTAAAGTGTGAGGTATTCACAGATAATCCCATCCTGCAGCACATATTTACGCAAAGGGATCTAAATCAGAGGCAGAGAAGGTGAATAGAATTATTGAAAGATTACGATGTAACAATCTAGTATCATATGGGTGAGGCCAATGTTATGGAAGATGCATTGAGCAAGAAAGTGGTAAGTATGGGCAGTTTTGCTTATTTAGGGATATCGAAGCGACCCTTGGCTAAGGAGTTCAAACTCTAGCATCTAAGTTCATGGATTTTAGTGTTTCCAAAAAGGGTGGAATGTTGGCTCGTATTAAAGTGAAGTCAACATTTTTGAATGAGATTAAGGTCAAATAGTTTGAGGATGTGCAATTGAATATGCTCCGGAACAAGGTGGTGTCTAGTGAAGCTTCAGACACTACACTTGATGCGTGTGGAGTGTTATTGTTTAGAGGGTGGGTATGTGTCCCTCGGGTTGGTAACTTGGTTAAGAATACCCTAATTAAAGCTTATGCTTTGCGATACTCTATTCATCCAGGTGTAACAAAAATATACCGGAACTTGAGGTAACTTTATTAGTGGCTGGGATAAAGAATGATATAATTTAATATGTGTTCAAGTGCCACAATTGTCAGCAGGTAAAGTAAGAACATCAAAGGCCTACAGGTTTGCTTCAAAGAATGCCTGTTCCTTAGTGGAAGTGGGAAAGGATAGCCATGGACTTCATGGTGGGTCTTCTTAAGACCTAGGGAAAGTATGACTCAATTTGGGTCATCATGGATAGGCTGACTAAATCAGCCCATTTTATTCCGGTCAAGGTTGATTACAACTCTAAGTAGTTGGCCAAGATCTACATCAAGGAAATAATGAGGTTTCATGGGGTGCCACTTTCCATTATCTCAGACATAGGTACGTAATTTACTTCAATATTCTACGGCCGGTTACACGAAGAGTTGGGAACCAAACTAAGTTTAGCATAACCTTTCATTCTTAGACAGATGGACAGTCGAAGAGGATGATTCAGGTACTTGAGGACATGTTGTGGGCTTGTGTGATTGACCTCGAAGGCCATTGATATCAGTTCTTGTAATTGTGTGAATTCTCATACAACAACAATTATCACTCTAGTATTGACATGGCACCATTCAAGTCACTTTATAGGAGGGGATGTAGATCACCTATAGGATGGTTTGAGGTAGGTGACATGAAGCCTCTGGTCATTGATTTGGTGAAGGAAGCTTAGGAAAAAGTAATAGGTATCCAAACCAAGTTATTGGCAGCCTAGAGCAGGCAAAAGGAGTATTCAGACCGCAAGGTAAGGGACATGTCATTTCAGGTTACTGAACAGGTTCTGTTGAAGGTGTCACCTATGAAAGGGATCACGAGGTTTGGCAAAAAGGGTAAGATTAAACCTTGGTACATTAGTTCATTCAAGGTTCTCAAGGATGTGGGGCCGGTAACATACAAATATTCATTGCCACCCAGTTTTTCAAGAGTCCATCAAGTATTCCATGTATCCATTCTGAAAAGATCCCATGGGGATGGGGATTACATCATCAAGTGGGATTCGATCTTGCTAGACAACGATCTGAAGTATGAGAAAGAGCTCATTGCCATTCTTGATTAGGATGTACGCAAGTTGAGGACAAAGGAGATTAGATTGGTGAAGGTTCAATAGAAGTATTATCTGGTTGAAGAAGGCACTTGGGAAACTGATAAGGACATGCGGGACAATTACCCTTACTTGTTTGAGGATTCAGGTACTACTTCTTTCTTGACTTAGCTCAAATTCTTATTTGATTGTTTGAGGATGAATGATGGGTAAATTAGTATTTATTATAATGACCCTTTCTATTGTTATGGGTGAGCTAATCGTGCAAGAATCATGGTTAAAAGTTTTCCTGAATTAGAAGTTGGAAATTTGATGTTAGGCTAGCCTTGGACAAAATCCGAGAAAGGTGAGGTCTAGGGAAATCTGGGGAATGATTGGGTTTAATTGATAAAACTAAGATTGCTTTTATATTATCTAAGGTGATAAGGAGTTCATATGACTTATTGTAAGTAAATTTGGGTGAGTAGAACCCCCGGTATCAAACTTGACGTAAAGAGGTTAGTCTGGGACATCATGGTTTTAGGGTGTGTTGTGAAAAAGGCAAAACTGGGAGATTTTTTGAATTTCTTTTCCTTCACACACACTATATCGTGTGGCAGTTTTCTATCGTAACACCACTATGGCAGAGAAATTATTGCTATAGCAAAAGTCAGAGTCGGTAAACTCCGCTACGGCTGGAGGCTTCCGCTATGGTGGTACCGCTATAGCGGAACTGGGTTGCTATAGAGTTTTAGTGGCTACTAATTCAAAAACATCCCCTTAATCATTCATTGATTTGGTGAAGGAATCTTAGGAAAAAGTAATAGGTATCCAAACCAAGTTATTGGCAGCCTAGAGCAGGCAAAAGGAGTATTCAGACCGCAAGGTAAGGGACATGTCATTTCAGGTTACTGAACAGGTTCTGTTGAAGGTGTCACCTATGAAAGGGATCACGAGGTTTGGTATGAAGGGTAAGCTTAAACCTTGTTACATTAGTTTATTCAAGGTTCTCGAGGATGTGGGGCTGGTAACATACAAATATGCATTGCCACCCAGTTTGTCAAGAGTCCAACAAGTATTCCATGTATCCATTCTGAAAAGATACCATGGGGATGGGGATTACCTCATCAAGTGGGATTCGATCTTGCTAGACAAGGATCTGAAGTATTAGAAAGAGCTCATTCCCATTCTTGATTAGGATGTACGCAAGTTGAGGACAAAGGATATTAGATTGGTGAAGGTTCAATAGAAGTATTATCTGGTTGAAGAAGGCACTTGGGAAACTGAGAAGGACATGCGGGACAATTACCCTTACTTGTTTGAGGATTCAAGTACTACTTCTTTCTTGACTTAGCTCAAATTCTTGTTTGATTGTTTATGGATGAACGATGAGTAAATTAGTATTTATTGTAACGACCCTTTCTATTGTTATGGGTGAGCTAATCGTGTAAGAATCAGGGTTAAAAGTTTTCCTGAATTAGAAGTTGGAAATTTGATGTTAGGCTAGTCTTGGACAAAATCCGAGAAAGGTGAGGTCTAGGGAAATCTGGGGAGTGATTGGGTTTAATTGATAAAACTAAGATTGATTTTATATTATCTAAGGTTATAAGGAGTTCATATGACTTTTTGTAAGTAAATTTGGGTGAGTAGAACTCCCGATATCAAACTTGACGTAAAGAGGTTGGTCTGGGACATCATGGTTTTAGGGTGTGTTGTGAAAAAGGCAAAACTGGGAGATTTTTTGAATTTCTTTTCCTTCACACACACTATATCGTGTGGCAGTCTTCTATCGCAACACCACTATGGCAGAGAAATTATTGCTATAGCAAAAGTCAGAGTCGGTCAACTCCGCTACGGCTGGAGGCTTCCTCTATGGTGCTACCGCTATAGCGGCACTGGGTTGTTATAGAGTATTAGTGGCTACTAATTCAAAAACATCCCCTAAAACATTCATTATTTCACAAAAACATTTTTGGGAAGGCAGATGCAATTTAGGGTGATTCTTATTAATTTTCTAGTAGAATTCTTTGTTAAGGTAAGTCTTTTATCCCCGTAAACTAGTACTTCAATTCCTATGTCATAGAATCGTTAGTTATAGGACTTAAGGAGGATTTATCTCGACCTAAGATAAAATTTGTGGTGTAAAGGTAAATTGTAAGGTATAAAACATTGGTTTTTTTATTTAAGTTGTTTATTTATGATTTCATTATCGTAATTCGCTAGTGTAACCATATAATTGGTAGTTTCTAGGTGAATTATTGGTGGGAAGACCCTAGGATGAGTAGAATGATCATGAATTTTGCATAGGGGTTCAGGATTAGGCTATAATCAATGATAATTAAGGCCATGGGTTCAAATATTATTTGTATTTCTATTTTTAGACCACAATCAAGCCGAGGTTTCCAGAAAAGGGAAGACTCGTGTTCCGTAGAGCATTTCAGGCTTGGATTGAGGTAGGTGATTGTTACTTGTAACCCAATTTGCATTATGTGTGCATAATAACTGTCTCATTAGTATTACTTTCACAATACATGTTATGGGAAAAAGGAAATGACATGTTAAATAATGTCCTAAGTGTTAATCACATGCAATGAGATGGTTGGGGAAACTTATTGGCTTACAAGTGTTGTATGCTATCATTATTGTTGTGATATCTATGCTTTATTTTTTGGCTTGGGTACCACTCCCGATACAAGTTTATTCATTGGTTTGCTTGGGTACCATGCCTGGTACATGTTTCTTCATTGGTTGGCTCAGGAACCTATTGCATCCAAATGCACACGCAAGTGTACGTGAACGTACAAGTAATATAGTTGCTCTTTCGAGATGGATATCGAACCCACAGGGACTATGTGTGTTAGCAATTCACTAAATCTAACCTCTAATAATATTTTAGACAAGCGTTGTGATTTATCAAGAAAATTGTGAAATCTTTGTGTTCTACTTGTTGCAAAAATAATAAAGTAAGACAATAACGAGTTTATCAAAGGTTGTTGACAATATCAAAGGAGAATTCCATGGCTACGACATTTACCACAATCATGAACAACATTTAGTCATCTCGCATAACTTTATTTCTCCAATTGCTAATTTTTGGGTTAACAATACGCTTTGGGATGGTCATCCTCTAAATCACCTACTTAAACTAGTCTCAAAACTACATTGTTGAGCAGGTATGTGAGTCTCCAGTTCAAATAAATTGACGTTTTCTTCCCGTGAAAACCAAATAAGGCAAACTAGGTATATCTCTATCCTAGTTGCAAATCAACCCTAATGTAAGCAAGAGATGATCTTATTACTCATGTTCTTTATCCTATTCTCAAGTTCCCATGGTTAATTCTCGCAAGAAGTACTGATTTATTCTAAATTTGGCCAGACATTAAAATAGTAAACATAAGAACACAAGAGCACTCAAATGAGAAACAAGGTTTCTTTGATTCAAATAAAATACTATTCAATCATGTTCTAGCTGTAACACCAGAACAAGGGTGTTTAGCTACTGATAATCGGAATGAAAATACCAAAACAACTTTTAATCATACCAAAGTAATGAGTAATTGAGTTACAAGATGAACAATCCTAGTCAAAACCCTTGTTCTATCTATTCTCCTTCAAAATTAATGCATAGCTCCTCTGAAAAAATTCCTTGGGGAATTTATAGACGTATGGTAAAATTACTCCTATGCCCCTAGATAATTCTTCACTTTTAAAACACAATACCCATTGGCACAGGGTTGCGGTGCATGGCCCAATGCAAGGCCTAGAGGCCTGCGATGCCGGGCCAACACAGAGCAGAAATAGTGAACCTATGTGATGTGTAACGTGACACAAGGGTCAACTTGAGGCCACTGGCCATGCGGCGCAGGACTTAATGCATGATCCCTGTCTGTGCGGCGCATGCCTCTCTTCTGGAGCTCTAGTTCAGCTTGATCCTCGTCCAGTCAACTATCTCTTACTTATCCTTTGTCTTCTAGATTCTCCGCATGTATCTTTTGCTCCTGAAACACTTCTAATCATGTATATTAGCTCATTTGCATCAAACATATTGCAAAGTACATATTTATAAGGTAATTCATTCTCAAACTTAGCTAAAGTTTGAGTAAAATGTGGCATTTGGGTGTATAAATATGCCAAAGATCACCACTCCACACTTAAAACATGGCTATCAAAGAAATGCCTCTATCCTTTCTCAAAAACTCAACATTCTTTATTTCATTGTGCAAACACACCGGGCAAGTTCTAGACACCAATATACAAGAATAGAGTATAGCAAAAATCCCACACACACATGGCATATGTTTAAATCAAGACCACTCCCTATAGATTCTTAATCAAGAAACAACAAGAACTCAAAATTAAGCTAAAATCATACAAGAGTCACATAAATGAGCCTAAGTGTCTCAAAAGTAGTCATTCAATTCATCACAACATGCCTTTACATTAAACCCAACTTGCATCATGTAGTCATGTAGCCCAACAAGATCACTTACTGAGAAATAGTAAATGGGTTCTACCTCCTACTCACTACTTATGACTAATTTTCCCTTAAGACGGACGTCATCAATCCATCATAGGGGAAAGCCTCTAACTATGACTGTTATCAACCTAAAAAAATCCTATTAGGTTCAAAGGTACTATCCTAAGGAAAAGCACCAAAAACCAAAGCCGAGGAACCTAAACAAAACAATGACTAGTGGACACCAATACTACTACCAAATCATATAAGTGAATAAAGTATGAATTACTAACTATTACAAACCACAATTATCCGAATGTCATCACATTACTACAATATCCATCAAAATAAACCTTTCTCCCACCCTACTGAATAATTAGCACTGTCTCCAGTGAAAACAAAATGTAATGGCAAACAAAGAGATAGGACAAAAGAACTCCCTGGGCTCTAATCATCCTCCTCGTCCATATCGCGATTAATATATCCCTCCTAAGTGTCCTCATCAGAATCCACCTCAATATCAGAATCAACTAGCAAATACTCATCATCAATAGAGACATCATAATCTATCTGCTTATGAAAAGCTAGACCGATGCGACATATAGCCTTGGCATGATCATTCAAAGGGTAATCAGTGTCTAGATCTCTCAACTCATCTTCAGTGGGAGGGCATCCTCCACACATCAATGTCAACTTGGTCATGCCATAGAGGTTACAAGAAAAGCTATCACCATGTGCATTTCTCTTGATAGTGGTAAGAACTAGCCCATGAGTAGAACATGGTTCCTTCACTTTGGTGACATCAACCCCTCTCATATTTCTGGGGGGTTTATAATTCACTGGGTCCTCCAAGACCTCAAGGTCCATCATGAATCGCGTCATAATACCACCAAAGTTGAACCTATAGTCCTTGTGAACTCGGTCCTTCCTCATCGAAGCTCTAAGCACTGCACCGACATTAACAAACACTAGACATACCCAATCACAAGTTATATGCGTGAAGTGGGTTCCCTAGATCAAACAAGCACCAAAAATCTACAACCAAATTCTTTCTTCTTTGTTCAAGTGAGCATAGGGAAAGGTCGTGTGATTGCCCTTTTCCTTGTAGTGTTCCAATTTAGCGGTGGATCTCGGCCTGCAAAGAGTATGACAAATAGCTTGATATAGTGGACTGATGTACAACTCCTTTAGCCTTGTGTGATCAACATTCATTATTGAAGGAATGTGTTCAATAATGCAGCATCCAGTTGTACAATCTGCCCGCGAACCTTGACCTCATTGCCCTGAGTCTTTGGAATCCGGTTTGCAATGAACTCCTGAACCAAATCCAGATTGTACTCACTCATATTATTGAAAATGAACACCATTTTCAATTGTTATATCCTTGCAAGGATAATTGGATAGTTGGCTCCCAGGCTTTCTTTGTCAATCCTCTCTGTCGGTTGGTAATTGTTCTTTTTGTTGTCCTTGTACCATTGCACATTATCCTTTTCAACCCACTTAACTCTGAACCATCGATGCTCACTTTGGAAGGCTGCCTAGGCAGCTCGGGCTTCACAGTGTGGCTCTATTTTTGTCCTTGTTGTGAGCTAGAGGTAGCTCCTCTTTCTTTTCTTAGTTTGGGTGCCATGACACCTATCATAATTTTATCAACACAAAGCATTATTTATAGCCTCCTAAAGCCTAACCACAATTAAGTTAGGAGGTAATTGAAATCACCCCACACTAAATTTGTTAGCATACAACAACTAGTCTCCATTTTTGGGTACACAGACTTCCCTTACTATCTTTAATAGACTAGTGTACATGATCCATATTTCAATTTCATTCCCGCAATGTTTATTTTTCAATGGTTAGCACTGGGGATGGTTATTCAAATTAAATTCATTCGAACGAATTCATTGGCTCACATTCATAAGGCACCCACATAAATAATGTACATTCCAAATGAAAGAACCACTAGAGAAATGACAATGTATCACAAAACACAACTACCCATCAAGTCTCATGCCCATTTATACAATTTACACAAAATTTCGGGGTAAGTAATCACTAACTCATGCTTGTCTGACCAACCCACCTCAATTTAGCAATTTTTGTTCATGTAAGCTTCACTCTTGCACCGACAATTTCAAAAAACAAGGTATTATCACAACAAAACTCAAACATAAGGTTTAAAACTATTACTTGACATCATTATAATGGAGTAACAATGAACCCACAAGAGTTCCATCTTACACCACCATTAAAATCACAAGAATCTTGTTCAAATCCAGGTTGACAAGGAGTGATAGATCATTAATCTCATGAATCACGAATTAAAAGGAAACTCACCCACAAAAATCGGATTACTTGATCAAAAACAAAGAAAATATGAATTCTCAAGCAATATTTGACAAAGCAAAGCCAAAGAACCAAAAAAACTTACCTTGTTCTTGAAAGAAAACGCGGTTGCATCGCGATTTGGGAGAAAAATCAATAGAGTAAGTGGAATTTAGGGTAGAGAATGGGGGCTAAAGGCTTGTTGGGGTATTTAAATTAGCCTACCGGGTCAAGTTGAACCAATTAATTTAAAAAAAAGTTGGGCGAAATAGGAGGGGAGGGGTGTCGCGATGCATGGCCTAACGTGAGGCCTAGAGACCAGCGACACCAAGCCAATGTGTGCACATTCCAGTGGACCCCTATGTATTTTCATTTTGCACAGGGCTCAATGCATGTATGACTACCATATGGCACGAGGCTCAATGCGCGGCCCTTAATTGTGCGGCGCAAGGGTCATTTTTTCTTTGTCTCATCCCTCATACTATTCCCAACTTCCCTCAGGTTCTTCATACCTAAAAGTCCCTACAAAATAAGTTAATGAAAGCATTAGAAGGGTGGTTTTCCTCCCAATAAGCACCATAGTTTTTGTCATGGCTCAATACATCTTTTTATATTATTATTATATATATTTTTTGTTTTTCGAAAGAAAATTCCTACACTACTATGTATATTATATTCATGGATTGCCTCCCATGTAGCACCTTATTTACCATCATGGAATGACCCATATAATCAATCATTCATCCGATAGTGCCACGGATGTCTTCTACTGGTGTTTGTCCTCGGCCCAATAATGTTTCACTCTTTGTTCGTTCACCAAGAACGTCTTGCCTTTATCACTGTCCAATAGTTCAACAGCTCCATATGCCATCATCCTTACCACTTCAAATTGGCCATACCACTTTGACCTGAGCTTTGTGAGGAACAACTTCAATCTAGAATTAAATACCAATACCTTCTGTCTGGGCTCAAATGTGTGAGATAAAATATGCTTATCATGCCACCTCTTAGTAATCTCCTTGTAAAGCTTTGCAATCTTATAAGCATGCAATCTGAACTCCTCAAGTTTGTGCAATTAGAGTATTTACTTCTGGACTGCCATAATAGCATTAAGGTTCAACTTTTTCACAACCCAATATGCTTGGTGTTCTAACTCCACAGGCAAATGACATGTCTTCCCAATGACTAACCAATACGGTGACGTCTGCATCTTGTATGCCATTCTATATGCCCACAATGCATCAAGTTTCATCGACCAATCCTTAAGTTGTGCATTAACCGTCTTCTACAGAATCTGCTTCACTTTATAATTAAAGACCTCAACTTTGCCACTAGTTTGGGGATGATAGGCTGTGTAAACCTTATGTCTCACCCCATACTTAGCCAATAGATTTCTAAACCAGTTATTGATTAAATGTTACCCTCCATCACTAATAATAGCTCTTGGTGTCCAAAATCTTGTGAATATATGCTTCTTGACGAACTTCACCACCACCTTTGAGTTATTACTGGGGAGTGCTGCTGCTTCCACCCACTTTGAGACATAAACCAGAATGTACGAGTTACCAAATGACAGAGAAAAAGAGCCCATGAAGTCTATTCCCCACACATCAAAGATTTCCACCTCTAAATTATTGTTCAAAGGCATTTCATGCCTTTTGGAAATAGTACCTATGTGCTTATATTGTTCACACTATTTTAAAAATACAGTCGCATCTTTGAATAAGGTGGGATAAAAGAAACTGGACTAGAGCACTTTGTGAGCTGTATGCTCACCACTGTGATGGCCTCCATAAGGAGACAGATGATAACTCTTCAAAACTTGCTTTGCTTCACATTCCAGAATGCACCTTCTGATCACTCGATCCAGGCCTTGTTTGAACAAGTATGGCTCATCCCATGTGTAGAAACTTGACTCATAGTAAAGTCTCCTTCTCTACTGACTTGTGGCCTCAGATGGATACACTCCACTTACTATAAAATTCACGATATCCACATACCTAGAAAGCTTTGTGATGGTCAATGCTAAGAGTTGTTGATCAGGAAACTCTTCTCGAATTTTGCCATCTTCTGCAACGTTGTACCAACTCTCTAGCCTGGACAAATGATTAGATACTTGATTCTCTGACCCCTTTCTATCTTTTATTTCTAGGTCAAATTCTTGTAACAACAAAATCCACCCAATGAGATGAGGTTTAACATCCTTTTTTATTGAAAAGTTATCGAATAGATGCATGATATGTATGAACGATCACTTCGGTACCCACCAAATATGACCGAAACTTATCAAATGCGTACACCAACACTACCATCTCCCTCTTTGTAATAGTATAACTAGATTGAGCTGCATCAAGAGTCTAGCTTGCATAATAAATCGAGTCAAAGACCTTTTCTTTTTGATGATCCAGCATTGCTCCCATAGCAACATAGTTGGCGTCACACATCAACTCAAAAGGCAAGTTCTAGACGGGAGCAATCAATATTGGTGCTTCAATAAACTTTCTCTTTAGAGCCTCAAAGGCTTTCACGCACTGATCACAGAACTGATCAACCACCTGCAACTAATATCTTGGCTAGATGTTTAAGATCTGTATGCAATCCCCAAACAAACCTATGGACTCTATCGGTCTCTGTAGGCATGATCATAACCCCAAATATAGCAAGCTGGTGAAAGTGAGTTATCATACTCAGATACGGTCATAGAACCTTGCATAAGTCTTGTAAACTTCTCTCTGCGATGATAACAGTCACTCTAGGGTAGAAACATGGCCATAAAGTCCTCATAAATCTCTGAAAAAGAGAATGGGGGAGACGAAGATGGTCTGCAAGCAACATGGGCCCTCTACCATAACTTAGCTGGGCCTTCCAGCTGATAAGTAGTATACCCAACTCTATGAGTCTCCAGTAAACCCAAATGATGCAACATCTCCTCACAATTGTGATAAAGTCATACGGATACTGACCATGAGTACCCATAAATCGAGGTGGAGCCAATCTCAGAAATCTTCCCAATGCCTTCTACTCAATCTCTAACATAGCTGGGCGAGGAGAAAAAGGCTGTGCGACAGATGGAACTGGAAGAACCTCAGCACAGGGAGCCACAGTAGCAGGCTACGCTCCTGAACTCTATGTACCCACGACTTCCCTCTGAGCCGATGTCTGTGCTACCTCAGCAGGATAATCCCTGATCGTACCCAATAAAAATAGAAGTAAACTGCGAATACTTGAAGACTGAGCTGGGCCTGATGCTGGTGCTGAAGTTTGTACTGGAAATGGTTGCACCTGGATTGTCCCCTAGTCCACATGCTTCTATTCTGGAATAATTCTGAGCTTATACTATGGCTCAACCTTGACCCTAGGAGCTCTAAATGGTGTCATTGCTTGGGCACGTCCCCTAGATCTACCTCGGTGACCTCTCTGACCCCAAGTTAGAGCCAGAGGTGCTGGAGTCGAAGGCTCACCCCTGCCTGATGTCAACGCTCTCGTACGAACCATCTGCAGGAGAATGAACCAGAATAAGTGAGATTTCAGAAAACCATCAAGGATAAGACGCATGATAGAGAGGCAATTAAAGAGTAGTATTTCCTAAGATTCCATTGTAGCCTCCGAAAGATGGAGTATGGTCATCTACGATCCAATCTGCAGGACTCTACTAGACATGAGCCCCTATACTGATGACACCGATGAACCTACGGTATGATACCAAGCTGTCACGACCTAATTTCTTTGTCATGATGGCACCTACAATCCCCCAGTAGGCGAACTAATCATTGTAACCCCGAATGGTTAGTAATGGGATACTATCTAACAAGCAAGCAAAAGAAGCATAATATAAGCGAAAACAAGGGAAATAAGATAAGGAAATTGGCATCAGAAATGTGTAAGTGGAAGCCAAATGAAACCCAAAACCTGGTCTCATACTATAAGTGCCAAAACTATATCAACAGAGTACAAAGGATCCAAAAAGGAGATATACATATGTCTTTGGATGAATATGGAGTACATAATACAGTTGATGAACTAAAGCTAAGCACCGGTCGCTAAGAGCACACTCTCAGTCTCGGATAGTCCCAAAACATCTCATATGAGGTAGAGCAGTCACCAATGAGAATTCACACTTGGATCTGCACCTAAAGATGTAAAAGTATAGTATGAGCACCAATTTCAAAGCAACGTGTACCCAGTAGGTATCATAGGACGACTAGTTGCATATAAGACATAAAAGCAATAATATAGTAGAAAAGAAATAAGTAGTTGCAGAAATAATGAACAAGCACATGGAAGCTAGCACAGAAAGGATACAAGGCGAAAATAATCATGCTAGTCTAGCTAATATAAATATAAGTCTCACAAACACAGGTGAAGGAAGGAAAGAAATGCACTTGGGGTCCATGCAATACCAATATATAAAGAGAGTTAAAGGAGAAGGAAGTATACTGTTAACCTCAAGTAAAAGGGAATGAGGAAAGGAAAATAACCATAACACGCTTGAAATCAAGATAAAAACCAAGTCATGCTAGTAACACCATAATAAGGATCAATATCGCGATAGAATAATAATAAATAAAAGTCTACCTATAGTCCCACGGGCGCCCAAACACCCGTGGAATACATACAAGTGAAATCAAACCCTCCGTCATTCCATACTACCAAAGCATACAAAGAGAAAAGAGCAAACAAGGGTGGATCCAAACATAATATGCATGATGTGATTTGATATGTCGACACCAAGTGATAGTAGTGTCGTATGTTACCCCTTCGGTACCCTAAAGGCCCAATAGAGGCAGGATCCATGGAGGGGATTACCCTTAGTACCTCAAATCCACCGTACATCCCTCATCTAGCACTCACAACACATAGCCCATGGTCCAGATCGGCAATGTCCATGGAGGTTGTAACACCCCAGAAATTCTAATCTAAGATCCAAACCATTCTTCATATATGGTTAGGTCAAAACTGATGAATTTTCTATGAATACAAGTATTAAGATCAATTATTAAGTTTGCAGGTGTATTAGATATGAATTAAAGTCATAAAGAACCTCTACTAAAAGTTATGTTGAAAGCCTTTCTACCGATTAAGTTTTCATCTAAGTTCTAACTAAGGTCAATTTCAGATGACCATTTCTCCTAGAATATAAAGAGTTAGGTGACCTAGTACCCTCCATATTAAGGTATTTGAATCTTCTTTCCAAATCCACAAACCAATTGTTAGTACAAGTCTGGAGT
Organism: Jaltomata sinuosa; assembly: GCA_003996215.1. Taxonomy (NCBI): domain Eukaryota; kingdom Viridiplantae; phylum Streptophyta; class Magnoliopsida; order Solanales; family Solanaceae; genus Jaltomata; species Jaltomata sinuosa. The sequence continues at coordinate 69,815 of QJPP01003925.1, read as the reverse complement.
AAGAGGTTATGGGCATTTTAGTGATGCACTATCAGCTTTAAGAATCCGACGAGTGTGGCGACGGGCGTTGGAATTTCCGACTAGCGTCCCCAACGCCCGTGGTGACCATGATCACCCATGGTGGAAGGGTTTGGGGACCATCTATAAAGATTATTTTACCCTCATGAGGCCGATGGTTGGGTTCCACGGCCCGTGGGAGCCATGACGGCCAGTGGGGAGCATCATCCGGTGACTTTTCTGCACTCTTTTTCAGCATTTAAGTTGGGGGTAGTTTGGTCCTTTTCTTATCTCAGGTCTTTCTCCACACTTTTTAATCACCCAAAGGGGTTTATTCCTCAGAATAACATTGATCAATCTCTAAAATCATTCTCTCAAAACTCTAAGGCAAGAGTTCTAGGGTTTCAAGCAAGCAAGAGCATAGAAGCTCAAGCAAGAAAGTCTCTCAAGGGTTTTCCTTCAGATTTCTTCTCTAAGTTTTTATTCTCCTGTTCCATCCCTAGAAATTCTTAAGTAATCATGTATGTGGGTATTCAATGAGGATCTCCTTTCACCCTCATGCCCAAAGTTTAGCTTACAATTATAGTTTCTATAAATCGATGATTCTAGGGTTCATGCCCAACTATACATGTTTTACAGAATTGAACTCCTTATTATTTAATATGTTTGCGTACATGTTTTAATATATATTGCATGAAGTTTTACAGATATTTTCTTAAAATCCTTAGAGTTCAGATAAAACAAACTTAGCTTAAATATGCAGTGTCTTTTGCATGAATTAGCTTTCTTTTCAAGAACTTAGCATAAAATTGTAGTATTTTCACATGAATTGACTTTTCTTCAGAATTTAGCCTAATCTACTAGCACTCAGTTTTAAAGCATGAAATAAATTAGTTTACAGCCTACAGCTTTTCATAAAAATAAAATGCTTCCAGTATTTAGCATTATATTGCATTCTCAGATGATTATCAGTATATGAGCTATCCAGTATTTCAGCTTGCATTCATTGCTTATGTATTCAGGTAGGAGTAGACTTAGCACAGAGTGGACAAAGGGATAAAGGCTCACCGATTAGTTTAGGCTGAGACCTTTAGTAGAAGTCCCCGAGTCCCAAAACTACAATGCCACCGTAGGTTCTAAAGGGGTCACCCGTCAGATTAGGCATGACACCCTTGTCCCTTGTGGACGTCAGTTTAGTGGATTCATGTCAGATTTGTTTGTACCCTTGGCAAGTTATGAACACCCTTCCATCCTGGGTTACAAGTTGGCCCTACAGTTAGCTCAGCTTGGGGTATGTCGATTATTAGTTACTCCCACAGTCCATATTAATTATTGCATGACCTTGTATTCAGTTAGCCAGTCCAGTTCAGTATTACACAGTTGCATGTTTATATACTTGTTCATTGCATCAGCTTATACCTTTCAACTTGTATTCAGTATAGTATATTAGTGTTTTCAGCATGTTCAGTAGAAGAACCTCCCCTAAGGATTTACTTTAAACATGACTTTTTGCATGACTCATGGTTTTCAGCTCAGTTGTACTATTTCATGATCTTCAGACATAATTAACCCTTTTCTGTCCATGGATCCCCAATTAACAGTTTTACTTATCTTAAAATATCACGAACTCAGAGTTACAGATCAGAAATATGACTTACACCCTCTTTAGGAAAAGGGTTTATGTTTTATAGTTTTGACTTATGCACTTGAGATGTTATATTTAGTCCAATTTACAGCCATGCTTCCAGTATACAAGTTTTTCCATGATTTTAAAGTTAGTGCATTATCTCACATGCTTAGTACATTCAAAGTTCTGATCACATACTCTTTTGTGTTGCATCCTTCATGATGTAGGTTTCAGTGCTAGCTCCCAGGATCATGGTTAGACAAATCACAACTTTCACTTAGCAGGGGATGAGTTCTCCTTATTCGTGAACTCTAATAAGTAGTATTCATAGCAGTTTATTTTCATTTGTATATATTGATTATAGATAGTTTGGGGTCATGTACAGGATAACTATAGTCAGTGTTAATAGAGTCTTCATAAATAGTTAGACAGTTAGTCAGTTAGTTGCATCAGTTTTCAAACATTCTTGTATCTCAGTTATGAAGGTTTATTTTTGTTATAATATTTTTAAAGAGCTCAACACATTTCATATTCCTTATCATTTTTCAGTCTATATCTCAACAGTATGCCAGGCTATGGGTTAGCTTGGGGTCACTTGTGACTCTAAACACCATGCCGCGTCCAGGGTGTAGGCTCGAGGCATGACAAACTTGGTATCAGTGCACAGAGTTCAAGTGTCCTAGGGTGTCTGTGAAATCATATCTAGTAGAGTCTTTCTTATGGGTGTGTTGTGCACCAAACTTATAATTAGGAGGCTACAGGGCATTTAGGAAATATTTCCCTTCATTCGTACTCCAGATCATGCTATAAAGTTGTTCCTTCTAAAACTTATGCAGATTTATGCATTGATCTTATTCCTTTATTCATGCCCCGTCTTTGAGTTTGTAGACACAGTAAAGTTCAGATCCCTATAAGTGAGATGCTCTCAGATAGAGCCATCAGAAAGTTAAGAGACTACACAAGGGCTTAAAAGGAGCCCACTAGTGCATAAAGTCTACCAATCCAAAAGCATGTATCATTTTCCATTCGTGCAGATTGAGACTATAGTAGAATGTGCTCTCAAACCCTCTTCTGTAAACTTTACTATGAATAACGCCTTAGCCAAAAAGTATGGTTCCCTAAGCCTTTGGGTAGTACAGTCACTCAAGAGTTAGTGTAAATCGAGGTGTTGTGAGCCATAAGTAGCAGAATGACCCTAAATCCAGGTGTATGAATTTAGAAGTACAGTAACTATAAGATTAGGGTGGTGATGCTAGTATTATGGAATTGACCTAGTAGGCTTGACATAATATGTGCAAAGATTTAAGTTCATTAACTTTCCATAAAGTGTTGTGGTGTAGGTAAGATGTATCTATATGACCCTTAGATGAATAAGAAAATTTTGACTAAATCATGAGGTACAAAAGAGCCTTAAGCATCAAAAAGATAGATGTGTACCCAGAGAAGTATGTTGTTGCATGATATTTAGAGATTTTATGGTACTATATGTGACTAGTTTAGAAATTCTCAGGTTTTTCATTTTGGAGAAGGCCTTGTGTATATTATATGGTATTCTTAAGAAATGAATTAAGGGGAATATAGATATACGATGTTAAGGACCTTAGTACAATTTTAATTCAATTGTCTTGGGTGGATACTATAACACCCCAGATCTCAGACAAGTATTCAAAACCCAGAAACTCAGAGAAACTCAAAAATTCACCTCCAGTGTCATCCCCTACGAGATGACCCACGAGCGTCAGAGGTCTGATGGCCTATGAGGGTCACCATGGGAAGAGCCTAGTGGCTCTATTCAGCTAGCTTCAGCCCGACAAAAGTCCTCATGGGCGTCGAAAGTCCGACAGGCCATGGGATAAGCCATGGGAAAACCACCAGTACCCCCCTCAGACATCATTTGTCCTGATAGGTAGTCACCATGGCCATCATGGACATGACAAGCTATGGGAACCATTGTGGGGACTGTCCAGTGTACCAGACCATCCTGGTCCTTTTTGATGCCCGGGTTTGATGGGCCATCGCAGGTCCAATGCCCGTCGGGTAGCCCATCTGATTAAGGAAAAATTTGCAATGTTCTTTTAAGTCAGGGGCTTTCTAGTACCTTCCCTACTCTTTTAACTCGTATATCGCAAACTTAGAGTGGTGAATTTTGAACTAAGAGGGAGATGATGGAATAAGGAACCAAGTCAAGTCTTGTGACTCAACTAGTATAGAATTCTAGAAAGATCTATGATGGGATATCAATCCATTCTTATTCTAGCGGATTTCCTAGCACTTCAGAAAAAATGACATTATACTCAGATGTATTTGTGCCATATTCATGACCATGTTTATGAACTCTATACAGATTCATGTCCATGCTCACCTCTTAAAACAAACAGAAATTGCTTCAGACAGCAATCTAAGTCTTACTTTATATTCTATTAATTTCAGCTTTATGTCAAGAGACTGATTACATATAATCCCATTTCTCACAGTATGCTCAGTTCTATGCCCTCAGTACTCACGTTATGCCTTAATGGCTAATGGCACCAGGCTATATCATATAGATGCGCTGATCAAATCTTTTGAATGACTCATGCTTATGATTTCCTTGCTCAAAGATTTATGTACTTATACCCAAACTAGTGATGGGTGGTTATAACTTGTATGCTCAGAATAATCCTCTATTCAGACCTTATGTGCTCAATATGTGGAGTACTCATTCCCTTTGCACTCATCTCCCTAAGTATCATCTTAAGTGACTATGTCTCGCTATTTATAAGTCAAGATTCAGCAGTACCTCTTATCCTTGTTAATGATGCTCAGTTCAGATTCACTATTCACAACTAAGAGTAGGCCTCTAGTTGCAGGTCAGGTATCAGACTAGCATTACCATTATGGGTGTAGCACTTTGTGCCTCCATGTTAGGTTTCAACATAGTGAAACTAATCAGTTAGGCTCAGACCTCAGTAGTTATATGTTCTAGTTTCACACTTGTGGTTCGTGCTCAGCCGCCTCTTTATTATTTAGTGAGAATCCTCATAACAGACAAGTTCAGACCTGCCAATATCCATTTATTAAGACCAAGAGGATTTCCATTAAGCTAAATCCACACTAGTAAGTTCAGTTTAGAAGATAATATTTCTTTCGTATAGTTACTCCTCTCAATTTTATGTTCCTTTTCATTTATTGTGATTTCTAAGAACGTGTTCATTCTTTGTGTGTTTTAGCTATGACCATACCCTCAATCTAGACCAGTTATCATATTGGATATTTAGGTTCATGTCCTATTGGTGTTCTTATGTTCTTAATATGTATACATGCCTTTAAAACCTAGCTCAGCTCATATTTCAGTCAAAAATCAGTTGCCATGTCAGTACTCTAGCTTTTAGAACTCAATCGGTGGAATTGTAGCCTTTTTCCCATAAATTCAGCCTAGTTAGTCTTCATTCGAGGATGAATGATCCCAAGGGGGAGATATTATAACACCCTAGAAAATCTAAGCTAAGATCCGAACTGTTCTTCATATATGGTTAGGTCCAAACTGATGATTTTTCTATGATTACAAGTATTAAGATAAATTCTTAAGTTTGGAGGTGTATTAGATATGAATTAAAGTCATAAACAACCTGTAGCTCAAAGTTAAGCTGAAAGCCTTTCTACCGATTAAGTTTTCATGTAAGTTCTAACAAGGGTCAACTTCAAATGAACTTTTCTCCTAGAATATAAAGAGTCAGGTAACCTACTACCCATCAAATTAAAGGTATTTGAATCTTCTTTCCAAAATCACCAACCTCTTATTATTACAAGTCCGGAGTAAGATGTTATGGGCATTTTAGTGAAGAACTGTTAGTTGTCAAAAATCCGACGTGCGTGGAAATTTTCGACAGGCGCCCTCGACGCCCGTGGTGACCATGACGGCTCATGGTGGCAAGGCATGGAAACCATCCATCAAGCTTATTTCACCACCATGAGGCCGACGGTTGGTTCCGATACTTTTCTGCAGTTTTTTCAGCATTTAAGTTGGGGATAGTTTGGTCCTTTTCTTATCTCAGGTCTCTTGGCACGTCTTTTAGTCACCTAAAGGTGCTTATTGATCAGAATAAAATCGATCAATATCTAGAATAATTCTCTCAAAACTCGAAGGAAAGACACCTAGGGTTTCAAGCAAGCAAGAGCATAAAAGCTCAAGCAAGAAAGTCTCTCAAGGGTTTTCTTTCAGATTTTTTCTCCAAGTTTTTATTCCCCAATTCCATCCCTAGAAATTCTTCAGTAATCAAATATGTGAGTATTCAATGAGGACCCCCTTTCACCCTAATGCCCAAAGTTCAGCTTTCAGTTATGATTTCTAGAAATCTATGATTCTAGGGTTCATACCCAATAATACATGTTTTGCAGAATTGAAGTTCTTATGATTTAATATGTTCGCATTTATGTTTTAAGAGAAATTTCATAAAGTTTTATAGATATTTTCTTAAAATCCTTAGAGTTCTGATAAAATAGGCTTAGCCTGAATTTACAGTATCTTCTGCATGAATTAGCTTTCCTTTCAAGAACTTAGCATGAAAATGTAGTATTTTCACATGAATTAACTTTTCTTCAGAATTTAACCTAATCTACTAGCACTTAGTTTTAAAGAATGAAGTCAATCAGTTTTCAGCCTACAACTTTTCAGAAAAATAGAATGCTTTCAATCTTAGCATTATATTGCATTCTTAGATGATTATGAGTATTTGAGTTATCCAGTGTTTCAGCTTGCATTCATTACTTATGTATTAAGTTGGGAGTAGAATTAGCACCGAGTGGATGAAGGAATGAAGGCTCACCCATAAATTTAGGCTGAGACCTTTAGTAGAAGTCTCTGATTCCCAGAACTATGGCGCCACCGTAAGTTCTAAAGGGGTCACCCGTCAGATTAGGCATGACACACTTGTCCCTTGTAGACATCAGTTTAGTGGATCCACGTAAGATTTGTTTGTACCCTTGGCAAGTTATGAACACCCTTCCATCCTGGGTTACAAGTTGGCCCTACAGTTAGCTCAGCTTGGGGTATGTCGATTATTAGTTACTCCCACAGTCCATATTAATTATTGCATGACCTTGTATTCAGTTAGCCAGTCCAGTTCAGTATTACACAGTTGCATGTTTATATACTTTGTTATTGCATCAGCTTATACTTTTCAACATGCATTCAGTACAGTATTTTAGTGTTTTCAACATGTTCAGTAGAAGAAACTCCCCTAAGGATTTACTTTAAACATGACTCATGGTTTTCAGCTCAGTTGTACTATTTCATGATCTTCAGACATAATTCACCCTTTTCGGTCTACGGATCCCCAAGTAACAGTTTGACTTATCTTAAAATATCATGATCTCACAGTTATAGTTTAGAAATATAATTTACACCCTCTTCAAGAAAAGGGATTATGTTTTACTGTTTTGACTTATGCACTTGAGATGTTATACTTAGTCCAATTTCCATCCATGCTTCTAGTATACATGTTTTCTCATGATTTCCAAGTTAGTGCATTATCTCACATGCTCAGTACATTCAAAGTACTGATCACATACTCTTTTGTGCTGCATCTTTCATAATGTAGGTTTCGGTGTTAGCTCCCAGGATCATGGTCAGTTAGATCGCCGCTTCCAGTCAGTAGGGGATGGGTTCTCCTTATTTGGGAACTCCAATAAATAGTAGTCATAGTAGTTTATTTTCAGTTTTGATATATTGATTAGAGATAGTTGGGGGGTCATGTCCCGGCTAACTATAGTTAGTGTTAATAGAGGCTTCATATACAGTTAAACAGTCAGTCAGTTAGTTGCATCAGTTTTCAAACGCTCTTGTATCTCAGTTATGAAAGTTCATTTTTGTTATAATATTCTTAAAGAGCTCAGCACATTTTAGCTTCCGCATCATCTTTCAGTCTATATCTCAGTAGTATGTCAGGCCATGGGTTAGCTTGGGGTAACTTGTGACTCTAAGCACCGTGCCGCATCCAGGATGTAGGCTTGGGGCATGACAGAGGTCTACTGGTAGAACATATACTAAGTTTGACAGTCTCAATATAATCGTCTGGAGTGTAGACAAATCAAAATAATTTACCAGACCTCAAAAATGCATGCTCGAGGTTCTACCCGAGTCTAAATCAGTGAATCAAGTCTCAAAAATCTCAACAAGGGTGCCAGACATAACCGAGTCTAAAGTAGTAGTAAAACAAATTTGTTGCTCGATCCAACCGAGTCTATTATTAATAGGAAAAGTGTACCAAAATCATCATCTATTTAACTTCTTTTTACCCCAAGAAGATCCATGGAAACAATTTCACACCCTTTCTAACCATTTCTTATTGAAAATGGCCCTCGAGGCCATGCAAGGTTTATAAAACCAACATTAGTAGGCCCAAAGCCAAAACAATAGTAAAACATGTGAAAAACATCTTGATATGCATGATAATAGCATGCCCAAACACAAGTAGTAGCCCAACAACTCACAATCAACCTATCGGCCCTGCACAGGTTCCAATCGCTCTACAACACACATAGCCATCTCTACAATGAATGTCAATGTCCGGGACTCATGGACATTCCCAAATAACCTACCATTTATGGTCCACAGTCAAAAATAAGGCCACATAGGATCACAAGGGTGATACTATCAACTACAACGAATAATACAATCAATGGAGCAAAAATAAGAAGGACATGAAGAAGCGGACAAGGTCTGGGGTATCAAGCTAATAAACTCAACCCAAGGATTCTAATTAGTACAATTAAACATTATATATGTGAAGTCTAAAAGAGTTAAACCATAACCTACATGTCGTCCGATGACAAGTTGCTAGAATGACGACGTCCAAGCCAAATACTCCGAGAAGCTCTAAAACGAAATCAAACTCGAATTCGGGATTAATAACTTGTCCTAGATAATTGACTTTTATCGATTATTAATTAAATCGTCAAAATGGTTCATCCACAATTTCCTTTTTTGTGCAATATCAATATAGGTAAATATATATCCACACTGTGTGAATTATTGAAGTAAAATGGTTGGGATGAAGCTATTGAAGCAATATGCACGGTATGTATAAGAAAGTGATTTATCCACCATTCACTCTAACACTTTCCATTTTAACTGAGAACTTAATTTTCAAGGAAGAAAATGAATTCCCAAAAGTTGTTGAAGTTCACATGTTCATCATATATTAATTACTGTAGCGGACTACCAAGTGCATAGCTAAAATATTTTCTAATTAATATATATATATATATATATATATATATATATATATATATATAAATGACCAATTTTGACCAAAATGGTGCCACTCATCAATGATCAATATTGCCACCTCATTCTCACTTCCCACCATGTGGAAGTATTACATCACCCCTCTCTTTTTAATCTCATTATATATAAATTTGGGTATTGTATAGGTTCGTGATAAAATAAATATAATTTTTTAAATATATCATAATAAATAAAAAATTATTTCAAATAAAACCTACTATATTAAAATAATAATTTTTAACATAACTAAGTTTACTATCTTTGTTAAAATATTAATAATTTATAAAACTCTTATAAAATAAATACATACACAAATATATCATATCAAAAGTATTTTTTCATAAATTTTTTTAGAAAAATAAGAGTTTTTACCGAATTCAACTTTCAAATCAAATATTTTCAAATACGCGTGGTGTTAATAAAATTCTCAAATTTTTAGCAGAATCTCTCCAAAATGTCAATTGAGGTCATACGATCGTAAATCACTATCGCACGATTTTGATAACTCAACTCTTCAGACTAAGTTCTTAAACAAGGAAACGGCCATAAAGACTAAACGAACGGCCAGTGCACCGAATCACCAGTCCCAGTAAGCCATAAATGACTTGGAGTCGCTACAGGCAAGCTCTAACAGTACAAAGAAAGCATAAACGCGGGAATAACCGGAAGAGTCATTACATTCTGGGTTCACAACAGGATTATAAGTTTATTTTAATAGTCGGGAAACATTAAACTAGTAAGCTCAAGAATACAAGAACAACTTATATGATAATCTTAAGAATCAAATCAAGAGTCTACTAAAACAATCATAAAGCTACCACAATCTTAGAATGAGAAGTTTAACTCCACATAGACATCGAGCAATTACAACTAATCATTCAAAGAAAAATGTAAAAATAAATAATAATGAAGAAGAAGAGAATAAACTAAAATTCTCTGGCCTCCACGACGGCTCCTAGCTCTTCATAGGTCAAAAGTTATGTATAAAATATTCTTATGAGATATTTATAGATGTAGAAAAAAGCCTCAAATAAAATAATTGAGTCCAAAATAAATTGTGAAACCAAAACCCAGTTGACATGGGTTTACTGCTCGAGTGCCGCATCTTCAATTACTGTCGGCTTTGGCTACTTCTTAATCTCGTCTTCATTTGCCAACACGTGGCAGGCCTTCCAATTGAATTGAAATTCAATTGCCCAAAAGGTAGCAAATGTGTGTATATATATATATATTTTATTCATTTCAATCCATTAAGTTTCCTACTTAATTTTCTTATATGATTTCTTGTTTTTAATTCATTTCTTCTCCAAATTTCTTCCTCTTCACACCATTTTATTCCTACAAATAAAAATAACCAACATAAGAATAATTCATAAAATTAATGCTAAAAAATAATAATGAAAATAATAAATTGGTGTCACGCCCTGAGACTGCCCCTGGGCATAACACGAGATCCGGGACCACAAGTGTCGCATGTTAACCCTTGTTCTTAGCATAACTTAAGCAAATATAGATAACCTTAGCAGAAGCATTAAAATGAAGAGATAAGCTAACTGAGTCGTCAATAGATCAAGGAATAAACATAATAGAATCTAAAGCCTTAAATACAGAATTTCTAACTATTTCTGAAAAGCCTCTAAAATACATAATGAGTTGCTAGGACAAGACCCCAGCTAAATACAAATACGAAGAAGGAAGCCATAGAAGTATCTAAACTGATACTAGTCCTCGAAGGATGAGGACTCACCACTCGAAGTTGGTACACCTGCTAGCCTCTAGCCACAAATTTAAGGGTCTGCACCTGAATATGCATCATCAAAGGATGCAGCACGAGAATATGCGTCAGTACTATAGGATGTTCTGAGTATGTGAGATATGCTTAAAATAGAGTTCATGCGTAAATAGAGAAATCATAAGTAAATATCATAATTGAAAGATAAAGCATGAGATAGAAGTCAATTCTCAAGGTAAGATATCATAAGACTTAGAAAACTTGAAAACATTCATACGAGAGTTTCTTATAACCGATAATAGACCATGTGAGCTACATGGAATCTAACTATATAACCCTAGTTAGCAAAGCTTCCTCGAACCCTGCCAAGCTATGGGACATCATAATCCAAATATATAACCCTAGTTGGCAAAGTTGCCCTATGCCCCGCTAAGGCAAGGGCACCATGATGTCATAGCATGGACCCATGTTCATAAGCCCATTGGGAGATATATAACCTATGTTGGTACCATAGTTTTAGACTTGGGTTATCTGGAATCCTCGTTGCTCGGTGCTAAATACTACTCCTAAAACATACACATAGCTCATATAATACTTGTGACATATCTGATGTCAAAACTGTTTGAAAAGCATAAGAACATATCTGATGTCATGCAATTCTCATATCATAAGTCTTAAAATTTAGCATAGTCACAATTCAAATCATACTTTTCTTTCTAAATTCATAGCTTGAAGAATTGGGCATGCAAATTCATAATACTTGAGGTCATGTTATCTAAACATGCCAATTTTCAATTGAAACATGCATAAAGGAATCATGATTGAAATCATTCTTTATGCATGGACTTTTGAAAACACTTAAGGAATCTCAAATAAATCGTGGGTAATGAATGAGAAACCATGAATTGATGCTTTAAAACTAAATACATAAGTTTTTCTCCAATTTGGGCAAGAACCCTAATTTCATAAATTGATAAATCAAAGTAAAATCTTGGAGGTTTTTGGCATAAGGGTGAAATAATCCTTTATTGAATACTCAAATACCTGAATTGAAGCTTCCTAGATCTAGGATGAAGAGAAATGGAGACTTGAACTGGGAGCTTGAGACTTGGAGTTAATGAAGTTCTTTTCCTCTTTTGGTAGATGAATGAGTAATAATGAAAGATAGACTAATTGGGGTAGAAACCCTACTAAAAGGTGCCAAAAAGACCTCAATTAAGAGTTAAAAAGGGTGGTTAATTACCAAAATAATCTAGAGATTTAATTTAGATAAACTGGATTTAAAATTCGGCTTCAGGTTCCACAGGTCCTTTTCATGAGCCGTCGAAGTAACCACAGTTCATGAATTAGAGTCGTGGTTTTTGAGCCAAAATATAGGCTGTAGATCAGTTTCTACGAGCTAATAGTATTGCTCGTGGAACCATCCATGAGTCATAGAAACCATTCGTAGTTCTTGAAAAAGCTGAGCCTCAGTTTGATTTTCACGAGCTAGTTCCACGACCTATGGAACCATCCACGACTCGTGAACCCAACTCGTGGTTCTCAGACCTGAGGTGGAACCTGTAGAACAACTTCCACGAGCCCATTCCACGGCTCATGGTCCAGTCCATGGCTCGTGATTTGGTATCGTGATCCCTGGGAAAGTCAGATTTTCAGGGATTCTAAGTTTAAATGCTGGATAGAATTCCAGAGTGTTACAATGCAAGGCAAATAATGATTAAATATATGTACTTTTGTCCTCACATCAGCTACCATGGATTCTTCAGTTATTTCCAGTCCTTTGTTCAAACTTAGACTCTTTTAAGTTTTGGGGTTGCATCCCTGTCTTTCAGACTGGAGTAGAGTTTTGGTACACGACTTTAAGATTCTAGCGGTTTATTTTTTGCAAGTTTTCTATTTTCCATTTATGATGTGAATCTTGACTTTTAATTACTGAAGATGACTTTAGTTGCTTAGTTTTGGTTAAGTGTTGGCTTGGTTAACTGGTTCTTAAACTCGGGAGTTTAGTGTGGGTGTCACTTGCGGCGGTTTAGGTCGTGAAAGAAGTGTGCGTCTACTAAAGAACTAAAAAGCTAAAAACTATCTTTACCCAAGAATAAAAAAATCTTTTGTATTTTTAGACTTTCTCTCATGTTTTTTCAATTTTTCATCTAACTTAGCAAATAAAAAAAAACTCAATATGGCATACATCATCCTTGACATATATCAGAAGATATCCCACCCGACCTTAGTCATGCTTTACTCCCAAAGCAATTAAGAGGATAAAACCCGAGTTTGAGATACTCCCTGAGGTCCTCTAGGGCCTAGCTAGCAACACACTTTCTTTAATTTTTTTATCAGCAGGAGCAAACTACCCCACTAACCCACACTTTTGCGGTAATCATGCTCCTTATGTTCCAAATATGGGTACTAAGACTTCTTTATACCCGCACAAACAAAAATAAAAACAAAAAGTGACATCTAAAAAAACAAAATAAAAAAATAAAAAATACCTATTACAAATTAGGTTTCCTCTCAACAAGCATCTGAATTACGTCGTGGCACGATACATGTCTAAATTCAGCTCATTACACTCTCAACCACTTCCTCCCTTTGTTGTTGAGCTTTTATTTCTTCTTCGCTCTTGGAGGTTCATCTCTTTCAGTTCTTACTCACTTTCTCACCTCTTTACCACTCTTTATCTCATGTTCAGGCTATCTTATCACTTTCTCAACAACTTGAGCAATTTTTCTTTCTACTCCTCAAACAAATCAGTGGCAACATGCAATGATTTCACTTTAGCAGGCGCACACTCTGCCACCCCAATTTTTTTTTGACCACCTCTATGATCATATATGTCATGACCCAAATGATCATGAGTGACACCCACACTAATCCTTCAGTGGGAGAAGTATCTAATCCAAACCTTAACTCAAACACTTAACCAATTTTATAAGAACAAAGCACAATGAACTTTAATCAAGAGTAATAGTCAAAATTAATATAATAAGAGTGTGGAAAAATCAACTATCTATTACATTTACCCAAGATCTGAAAGTCGTGTACAAGAACTCTAAATAAAACAAAACATATCTAAGATGTCCAAAACTAATAGATATAAGAGTTCCATCATTCGAATGAACGACAATGGCCAAATAAGATCCATGGCAGCCTGAGATATAGTGCTCACCCTTCGATTGTAATAGTAGTCCTAGCTAAAGGTTAGGCCACATTTGAGCATCTGAAACACAGTCTGCACTCAACAAAAAAAGATTACATGGTAGTATCAATACAAACCACTATGTACTTAGTAGGAACCATAGGCTGACCAAGTTTAGAACAAATCTGCATTTAAATAAGACAACAAGTAAATGGAACTCAAACACTTTAAAAATATTTCAGTCATAAAATAATCACCTTAAGTCAATCAACAAGTTTGAAACACATCAAGTAAATCAAGAATATCGTTATCACAATTCAAGTGCTAATACTCTCAGCAGTCCCATTACATGGGGATCTATGACTACCTAACCTTCATAATAATTCTCAGTTCCTTTCGTTCATTTCAATTCACCGTTCCAACTCACAATATCTATCAACAATATAAAAGTAAGTAAATATGTACACACATGCTAAAGGGACTTATTTCTAGCAAATTACTCATGACCTGCAGGGGACGCACCAAGGTCCACGTACCATACTGACTCATGGTACCTGATCCATAGTAACAAAATGTATAATAATACACATATCGACTCGTGGTACCAATCCATAATATCAATAATTAATGACAATATCTATACCGGCTCATGGTACCCGCTCTACCTAACAATATGAACCTATGGTTTTAAGATTCTACCTTACAGGAATTAACACAGTGCACTAATCTTATGTACACTCTATTATTTAAGTTCTTTTAATCAATATCATGTAAAAACAACATATTCAGTCAAACATACACCATGATCACAACCATTAACTCAAACATGTTTGAAGATCAATCACGAGTCATTTAATTCAAGCATAAACAAGCATGTGATGACCCTTTCAGTCATCTTTGTATTTACGCATTCATTGCAGTGTTAGAACTTTCCTGTAGTGACCACAAGTCATTTATGGCTTGCTGGGACTGGTAGTTCGGTGCCCTAATCATTCGCTTGGTTGTTTTGGCTGACTTCCTATATTAGAGCCTTAACTTAGAATATCATTCACTTTAGTCAACATTCTTAGATAACGTGCTCAGAATTTAATTTCGACAGTTCTGTTAGCTCCAGAACATTGAGTTTGGTCTAGTTGGACCTTAAGTCAAGGCCTAAGAACTTCCGGTGTGGGTTTTGTGTTGCTTTTTTTTTAGGCTATTTGGAGTTGAAAGTGTAACTTGGGTCAGCTTTCGATGATCGGAGCATCAGATTAAAAATCTGGCTATTCCATGAGCTCCAGAATGTTGAGTTTGGGTTAGGTAGATGGTTGGTTCAGGTTTCAGGTGACCGAGCTCATTTCAGGTATTAGGTTGTGTGTTGGTTAGTGTTGACTTGGGTCAACATTCCTTAGACACAACCTCGTACGAAAGTTTCATCGATTCTGTTGAGTCCAGAGGATCGTTTCCACTCTGTCAGCATTATTATTTTTTGAATATCGATTTCTGATTGTTCCTTGAATGCCCCATCGAGTTTTGGGAAGTTGCAGACTTTTTATATTGCAGATGCAGGCATCAAGACTCAATCGTGATTGCAAGATTATACACCCAAATTACACCTAAGTTAAGAAGCGTACGCGGTCGTTGTCAAATATAGAACCGAACAAAGGTTGGGGTCAATCCCACATGTAATAAGGTGGAAATTAAGTCGTTAGTGACTTAGATGACTAGTAATCGATAGTTTCCGGTAATGGGGGGGGGGTAGTGATCAATCTTTGATTTCTTCTTTGAATAATTCACGTAAAAAACAACTTTTAACGAGTAAAATTAATATTAGAGATGAACTAGGGATGTGTTCACTATGGCTTCACGAACAACCTCGGGTTAGTGATTCGATGGATTCATTTTATATGCAAAACATAAAGTGATTGAGTTCTATCGTACATCTAATCGTTTCTCAACGAAGAAGACGCTTTTCTTTTCAATTCTTTCAAACTTGAAAAGATACAATTCCATAATTCAATTAAAACTTCAAGCAGATTAATCTCGCTAAAGCATCAATCATTAGACGGGAGTTGGTAGTCCCGAATCCTTGTTGATAATCCATTTTTCCGGGTTTTAATTCCTTTGTTCAAGCTAATCAAACCTAGACTTTTTCTAATGTTTGCAACCATTAGAAAACTATAAAATGTAGGATTAACAATGTATGAAGCATATAATCCAAACCCATTGTCACACCTAACCTAGATTACTACTTTTTCCATGGATCCCACAACCCTAGTTGTGGGAAGTTTAACTACTCATGAATAAAGAAGAAGAAAAAGCAATGGTATTCATAGTAGAAGAGAAATCCTTACAATATATGAAAAACCACTTCACTTCTCCAATAAAACTTGAGCAAATATTCCAAAAACGTAAGAACAACTGATAGTAATGTATATTTGTTGTTTGAGCATTGGAAAGTGTTCAAAATACGCTAAAAACAAAGTACTGCAAAAATACCCTAAGTGTCCTATTTATAGGCAATTCTAAAATAAATCCGGATTTGTCCAGGAAAGGAAAGTCTCATCCAGGAAACGGTTTGCAAAACGGTCTATTTTGCTGCAAAATGGTCCGTTTGTTTGACCATTTTAACTTCTTACTTAGGGCAGCTTTCTGCTTCTGACAACAGTTAGTAAAACGGTATGTTTCTTCAGAAAATGGTCTTTTCCCTTCACCATTCTAACTCTCAGCATTTTGCCCTCTTCTGTTTCTGGAAAAGGTAAGGAGAACGGTCTGTTTTGTCTGAAAATGGTCCGTTTCTCCTACCATTTTTAGTTTACTTTTTCATCAACTTCTGTCTCAACTCGCAACGAACAAGAAGAACACCTCGGTTTTTTGTCCAAATGAGTTCTCTTGTTGCTTTAAGCCTATCTTTCCTGAAACACAAACTAACACATGAATTGCACAATATTTGCTTAAAAACTAGCATTTATTCTTTGGTTTAAGGCATAAAACATGTCGTAAAATACCGAAACATCAATACCCTCAAATAAGAACATTCGCTTGTCCTCAAGCAACATAGACACAAGACCGAAATAGATGATTAACACAACGAAAAGAAGCACAACATGTCTATAGCAATTAACGGTAGTTCAACCACTTGATCAACTTCATCCAACTCCTCCCCCCTTTGTACTACAAAAGTGTTTTGAAAAAGCTAACCAGTACGGATCCAAGCATGTCTCTACAATGTGGTAAATTACTCTACATACAAACAATGCAGTTATCCCAACAATCAGTAGATGATATAGAATTCTTGGTGGTCTCACTCAAAGGAGTCCCATACACACAATTTTGGACTAAGTAAGACGCTCACACTCACAAATAATTTCAAACAGTGCACACGCGATACTATAGGCTTGCCCTTGCTATTCAATTTTAGTTTTTAAGAAAGTCACTCAAGATCACTACAGGACTTGCTTTGGCTTGTAATGAGGCTTCAGGTGCAGGTAGGATACTTTCGGGGAATAGTGACTACACCCTCCTTGAAAACATCGTTCTATTATTTCCACTCAAAATTACTCCATCCATTTTCAATCACCTTTGATTTACTTACTTCTAGTTACAGGTGTGGCCTTCTTAACTTGGTAACTCTTTTTCGTTCTTTTTCACTCTTTTTCATTTCTTTTCCTGTCTTTTCATTTGGGACACACCTGCACTTTTTATCCACTCAACAACTAATCTTTCACACAACCCATTTTTCTTATCATGTACCTCTATAGTAGCCACCCTTAACTTAGGCTAATTACCTGTGTTGAGATGCATGATGTCAAAGGAGGGACCAGGGCCAAAATAGAGATTCAAAGTTAAAAGGGAAAGGTAAGAGGTCATTGAAAGAACAAAGTCAACTTTGGCTCAAAGAGGGATCAAAAGGACTATTTACATTTGGACGGTCTTTTTAGGCTAAGTGGAATGCACACAAAAAGGGTCTGTGATCCTTTCCTAAGAAACTTTCTTTGAACTTCACAGAATTAGCCGAGCAAGTTCTAGATGCATGCACAAAGTAAGAATTTAACAAAGCTAAGATCACACGCATGTGGCAGCAAGAGAATATATCACTACTAACCGTCAAAACAAAAGTTTGGCTAAAGCAAAGTAATACAACCACATACAATCAGTGACAATCAGGGATCTAGAACAGTTAACTATTCAAAACACAAGTACGAAATTAAAGTTTTAGGAGGGGGCTTTTTACTACAAACTGCGATGATTGCTATAGACACGCTTTGACTACAGACATATTGACAAAACCAAACTACTAAACTATAACTAACAACCTAAACTACACATGCCGATTCAACATAAATGAAATGCCCTCGGGAAAAGAATACGACTAGAAAAACCCAAGGGTAGACAACTGGGCAACCCCACCTCCCACTAAAAGAATGTTTCATTGTCCTCAATGCACAGAAAATAGAGCACGAGAAGTGAGACTTAGCTGTAGCGCCCTAGGTCCTAGGGTTCAATTTTTGCTCATCCGCCACATACATAGCGGGATCTGAAGGTGCCGGAAGGGAACTAGTGTCACTTGTCGGTGGAAGAACTATAGCCGTGGATTTGTTGGTAGATGACCCCTCTCCTCTTGGTCAATGCTTCTCTTTTAGCGATTCTTTTATCCCTAGTCTCAACAATATCTCCTCCTCACGCTCTGCCTCAAGTTGTGTGAGCTTGGTTCCATCACCATCACATGGACGCTTCCCCAAATCTTGGGAAGGTGGAATAGGGTAAGACAGTCGAACAATCAGAGGTGCAGGTGCTGGTGGTGTAGGCCGGGTTGGATCAGCAAATGTAGGCCAGGTCAAAGCAATTGGGTCACCAAATATAGGGACAGGGATGGATTGTAGCTCTGGGACATCCCTCCTAGTCTGATCAATCTCTGCTCTCAATGCCTCAATAGATGGTGTGGACGATGCTGAATTGATGGCTTAATTTAGGTGAACCTCGAAGCCATCTAGTCGAACATGTAATAACTTGAGAGATCTCTGAAGCGGTGATAGGGCAGCATCAATAGCACTCGTGACAAATAGGCTCAGGTTACTAAACAAACTGCAAACCTGCCTGTCTGCATAGTCGGCCTTATAGGCCACTGACATGAATCTCTCTCTTGAATAATCATATGGAGCCGCTGGCTCTAGTGGTGGTGTAGTGGAAGGACCCGACACATCAGCAGATACAGCGGCAGTAATATCAGAAGCTGCCAGTGATGCCCCCGTAAGCTGTGTAAGACCTGTTGTCTATTCTCCTGATTTCCCAGAGGTCTGCCCAAGAGGTGTGTCTATATATGTGGAAGCAGGTTGACTCACCCTGGCAGCTCCTCTATTCTTATCCCTTGTCCTAGCAATGTCCAATCGCTTGGTAGAAGTCAACAAATGATCAAACGCGTTGAACAGATAGATACTTGCAACCCACAATATTCTCGTGATGAGGCAAGGGAATGGCATGGTGGTGTTTAATCTATCTGCCCTCTTCTAGATTTCTTGTGCAATCAAACGCCCAAAACTAATTGGGAACCTAGATAGTAAACTCGCAACCAATACTTCCATATCCATGGTCAATGTATCATCACCCGTAGTCGACATCAACCACATATGCACAACTCTCCACCAAAACCTTGTTGCAAAGCTCAAAGAACTCATACGTATGAGGGGCACGGTTTCCCTCAACCACGGTGGCTCTCTGTCTGTAATCAGGGATGCCAACCATACATATTATTTCTTGTGGTTACTCTTCTTATGGATGTATTCAGGAGTGGTTGCTGGTACTATGTACTCAAGCCCAAAGAAGAAATGATTTATGGTCCGCTCTGAGATGTCAACATATATACCGCGGAAATGAACTTGGTTCTAAATTGGGAGAAGTTTTATAACACCCCGGAAACCTACCCAGCTATGTAAGTTAAAAATCTCTGAAAATTCCATATTTCAGGAATGACGGGACAAAACCACGGACAGTGGTTTGAACCATGGGTCGTGGAATGGAACTGTGATTCCTGTCTGTTTGGTTTAGCCTCTAGTCTGGAACCACGCGTGGGTTCTACGGACCGTGGTTCAAACCATGGGTCCGTCGTGTTGACTCGTGGAAATAGATCAGAGGGATGGAAAGTTCCTCAGGTTCTACGACTGGGTTCGAGGACCCGTCATTTAAATAACGAACCATCGTCCTGAGTAGTGGTTTGACCGGAGGTCAACTGACTTCCCAGGAATGACGAGTCCAGTTGATGACCCATCATTCAAATGATGGATCCGTCCTGTCGAGTCGTAGATCACCTTCTATAGACTATCTAGTCGACCAGGTTTCACGAGTTAGAACCATGAGTCATGGTTCAACCGATGACCCGTGGAACCAACCTGTAGAACCTAAAGCTGACGCACTTTCCAGATTTTTCTAAATTAAATGCCAGGGGTATTTTAGTCATTACCCACCATTTAACTCCTAAACAATGTCATTTTGACTATTTCGAGGAGAGTTTTCACCCTCATTAGCCTAAGTTCCTTCTCATTACTTCACTCATCTCCCAAAAAGGGAAAATGCTTTTCCAAGCTTCAAGTCTCAAGCTCCAAGTTCAAGTCTCCTAAGTCTTTCCAATTAAAATGGGTTATATTCAATCATGGTATGTGGGTAATCAACAATGGGTTCCTTTCAACCTTGTGCCCAAAACCCCTAATTCAATTTTGATTTCATGATCTTCAAATTAGGGTTCTTATCCAATTCTTATGGGTTTTGCTAAATACGTTCTTCTAATAATTTGATTATAATATTACTATTAAATTGTATGATTTCACATGGGTTTTTACATGCTGACTCTTATTTCATGAATTGAAGCTTAACCATGGAATTTCCCACATGCATGAAGTTGATTTAAGCAAATTGGATTTTGATAGCATTTTCCTTATGGATTTTCAAGCATGAGCATGCCTAGTTCCTATGTTCTATGAAAGTATATGTTGTATGAAATTGAACAAGAGCCATGCAAATTTTATAAGTCATGAAATATGCAAGTCTTTCCATGGTATTAAGTATTATGCAATACAAGACACCCAATGTTTCATCAATGCTCATGAATCGATTTCTAAACCAAAAGTCATGAGTGGTATGACGATCCGGGTATGAACAAGTTATGAACATGTTATGAACAAGTTTGGCATCAGATATGCCACATGTATGTGAGCCTCATGCTATATATATATGCATATATGTTTTGGGAGTAGTATTTAGCATCGAGAGATGAGGGTTCAGATAACCCAAGTCTAAAACTACATTGCCACCATAGGCTTCCCTCTGTGGCTTATTATGACAGGATCCTGGTATGATATGGTTCTAACCTTGGCCGGTTAGGACAACTCTTTTCAGTGGGGGTACATGACACTTGACTTCATGTAGCTCAACATGGTTTAATGTCGGTTAAGATAAACTCCCACATATTTATTTTCAAGATATGAAGTTATATGATTCTATATTATGAAACTTAAGCTTTATTTCATGTTTCATGTTTTATACCTTGATATTTAATCATGTTCTTTCTTTAAGTAACAAGTTCATTCTTAAGCATGTTTTAAACTGTTTTTATCATGATTCATGCATCTCTGACATACTCGGTACATCCTATAGTACTGACGCATATCTTGTGTTGCATCCTTTGATGATGCAGATTCAGGTGTTCCTTTCTAGACAAGTGGCTAGAGTTCCTAGGCCACTTTCTGCCAGCTGTTGGTGAGTCCTCTTAGGTTGAGTACTAGTTATGTTTTATTTGTGTTGATTTCTTACTTCTGTACTTCGAGTTATCTAGGGTCTTGTCCTAGCAACTCCTTATGTTATGTAGAGGCTTTTCAGACATAGACAATGTTTGAGTCTCTTTCCTGATTTTATATTTCTATTTGACTTCATTACCTATCTATGTGATTCTGGATTTATCTCTTATGCTTCCGATTATCATTGTTATGCTTGAGTATGCTATTACCAATGGGTTAGCTTTGGGAAGTTGCAGTCCTAAGTCCCGTATTATGTCTAGAGGGTAGCCTCGAGGCATGACAAAGTTGGTATTAGAGCCTCAGGTTCAAGAGTCCTAGGATGTCTAAAAGTCGCATCGAGTAGAGTCTTTTTCATGTGTGTGAAGTGTGCCACACATATGAGAGGGACGCTATGATATGTATTATAAAACTTCACTTCTTTCATGATCATGTCGTGCGATAGAGCTTAACTCTTATATTCCTCTAGTCCTGAGTTTGTACATTTCAGATTATGCCTCATCGATGTTCTATGCCTCCCTGAGTCGCTCAAAATGTTGTTCCTCCCGTTGAGGTCCCCGATATCACGAATAAGGAGTTCATAAATGCCATCCATTTGCTAACCCAGACTTTGACCACTCAGGCCAATTATCATCCTGCCCCCGTTTATCCTCAAGGTGGGGTAGCGGCCCGAGTTGGTGACTTTATCCATATGAACTCGCCTGAATTCTAGGGTTCGAAAGTGAGTGAGGACCCGCTCAACTTTATTGATGAAGTGAAGAATATCTTCAAGGTTATGCAAGTCGTTGGTGTTGATTTTGCTGAGCTTGCATCCTATCAACTCAAGGATGTAGGTCATATTTGGTTAACGCAATGGAAGGAGGCTAGGGTGAGGGATGAGGTCCCCACGACCTGGGAATGTTTTGATAGGGCCTTTTATGATAGGTTCTTTCCCCGAGAGTTGAGGCAAGCGAAGGTGGAAGAATTTGTGAACTTGAGACAAGGGACGATGTTGATTCAAGAGTATAGTCTGAAGTTCACTCAGTTGTCTAGATTTTCTACCTCCATGGTAGCAAACCCCCATAATCAAATGAGCAAGTTTATATATGGGGTTTCTGATGTATTTAAGAAAGAGTGTAGGTCTGCTTTGTTGTTGATTGATATGAATATTTCCCAACATATGACTCATGCCCTACAAATTGAGGTTGACAACCTTAGGGAGATTGCAAGGGAGAACAAGAGAGCTAGATTTGAGGGATCAGGTTATGGTCATCACATGTTCGGAGGTGGACATCGCTCTTCGTTCAAAAAGAAGTCATCAGGATCCATGCATTATTCTACTAATGCTCCTACCCAGGCCCAGAGGCCTTATCATGATAAGGGTTGTAGAGGACCTGGTTCCTATTCCCAGTCTCAAGGAAGTGCTGCTAAGGGACCTTCCCATCGTAGTTATTGTAAGTGTGGGAAGAACCACCAGGGAGAGTGTTGTTTGGGCACGGGTTCATGCTTTGGGTGTGGTCAGGTTGGACACTTGATTAGAGATCGCCCTTCAGCTAAAAAGGGGCAGAGAGGTGGTAGGACTCAGTCTGCCCCAACAACTTCAGGAGGTAGACCAGCCCAGCAGGACACAACTTTTAGTTCTGGTGGTCAGTGCTAGAATCACCTTTACGCTATGTCCTCTCATCAGTACCAGGAGGGTTCCCCAGATGTTGTCACTGGTATGTTGAAAGTCTTATCTCTCGATGTGTATGCTTTATTGGACCCCAGTTCTTCCTTATCTTTTGTAACCCCTTATGTAGCATGCAAGTTCGAAGTTTGTCCTGAACTGATTTTTGAACCCTTTTGTGTTTCTATTCCTGTTGGAGAGTCAGTCTTAGCCAAAAGGATCTACCGAAACTGCCCTATCTCAGTCATTCATAGAGTCACTTCAACGAATCTAGTAGAGTTGGAGATGACTGATTTTGATGTCATTCTTGGTATGGCTTGGTTGTATGCATGTTATGCTTCTTTTGATTGTCTTACTCGGGTTGTCAGTTTCAAGTTTCCAAATAAACCCATTTAAGAATGGCAAGGTAGTCCCCCTTCCTCAAAAGGTCATTTCATATCTTATCTTAAGGCTAGGAAGATGATCTCAAAGGGGTATGTTTATCACATCGTACGGGTTTTGGAGGGTTATAAAACACAGAGTCCAAAACCCCATCCCTTCAGTCTGTTCCTGTTATGAATGAATTTCCAGATGTGTTTCCCGAGGATTTGCTCGGAGTCCCTCCCGAGTGAGAGATTGACTTTGGTATAGATCTTCCTCTGGACACGAACCCTATCTCTATCCCTCCTTATAGAATGGCTCCCGCAGAACTCAAAGAGTTGAAAGATCAGTTGAAGGATCTTCTTGATAAAGGTTTCATCAGGCCTAGAATTTCTCCATGGGGTGCCCCAGTTTTGTTTGTTCGGAAAAAAAATGGTTCTCTTAGAATGTGTATTGACTACTGATAGTTGAACAAGGTCACAATCAAGAATAAATATCCCAATTCTAGGATTGATGACTTGTTCGATCAGCTTCAGGGTGTTAGTTTCTTCTCAAAGATCAACCTTAGATCCGGTTATTATCAGCTTCG
The DNA here is from genome assembly GCA_003996215.1 of Jaltomata sinuosa. NCBI lineage: Eukaryota > Viridiplantae > Streptophyta > Magnoliopsida > Solanales > Solanaceae > Jaltomata > Jaltomata sinuosa. The sequence goes on along the minus strand of QJPP01003925.1, from coordinate 45,696 downwards.
TGTTAGAGAGTGTGATATCCTAAAGACAGCCTTCAGGACTCGGTATGGTCATTATGAATTTGTTGTGATATCTTTTGGTCTAACTAATGATCCTGCAGGATTTGACGAACCATATGTTCAAGCAGTATTTGGATATGTTTGTGATTATTTTCATTGATGATATCCTCATCTACTCTCAGAGTGAGGAGGAGCATGCAAACCACTTAAGGGTTGTGTTGCAAACTCTCAAGGATAGACAGTTGTTTGCTAAGCTTAGCAAGTGTGAGTTCTGGATGCAGTCAGTTGCCTTTATGGGTCATATTGTGACTAGTGATGGTATCCGAGTTGATTCTCAAAAAAAATTGGCAGTAAAGAACTGGCCTAGACACACTTCCCCATCTGATATTAGGAGCTTTTTTGGTTTGGCTGGTTACTACAGGAGGTTTGTGAAATGATTTTCTTCCTTTGCTACCCCTTTGACCTGATTGACTTAGAAGAAGGTAAAATTTCAGTAGTCCGACTCGTGTGAGAAAAATTTTCAGGAATTGAAGACTACATTGACTACAACTACAGTTTTAGCTCTACCCGAGGGCTTAGATGATTTTGTTGTGTATTGTGATGCTTCTAGGATTGGTTTGGGTTATGTTTTGATGCAGAGTGGTAAGGTGATTGCTTATGCTTCGAGATATCTTAAGACTTATGAGAAGAACTATCCTACTCATGATCTTGAGTTGGCAGTCGTGTTCTTTGTTTTGAGGATTTGGTGACATTACTTTTATTGTATGCATGTTGATGTATTCACCAATCATAAGAGTCTTCAGTATGTGTTCACTCAAAAGGAATTGAATTTGCGACAAAGGAGGTGGCTTGAGCTCCTTAAGAATTTGATTTGAGTGTGCTTTACCATCCGGGTAAGGCCAATGTCGTGGCGGATGCTTTGAGTAGACTGTCCATGGGAAGTGTGTCTTCTGTTGAAGATGGGAAGAAGAAATTGGAAATTGGTTAAGGAGGTTCATAGGCTCGCTCGGTTGGGAGTTCCCCTTATGGAATCGACAAAAAGTGGTGTGATTGTACAAAATGGTGCTGAATCATCTTTGGTAGCTGAGGTGAAGGCAAAGAAAGATAAGGATCCCATTCTACTTCATCTTAAGGGTGCAGTTCATTAGCAACGAGTGGAGGTTTTCTCCCAAAGGGGAGATGGTGTGCTTTCTTATTAGGGTCGCTTATGTGTGCTAGATGTAGATGGGTTGAGATGACAAATTTTGACTTAGGCTCAAAGTTCTAGATATTCCATTCATCCGGGTGCTACTAAGATGTACCGAGATCTGCGGGAAGTCTGTTGGTGGAATGGTATGAAGAGGGACATAGCTGGGTTTGTGTCTAAGTGTCCCAACTGTCAGCAAGTAAGGTGGAGCATCAAAGGTCGGATGACATAATTCAAGATATTGACCTTCCCACTTGGAAATGGGAAGCAATCAATATGGACTTTATTACTGGTTTGCCTCGTACTCGAAGACAACATGATTCCATTTGGGTGATTTTCGATTGGATGACAAAGTCATCCCACTTCTTGGCTGTTAAGATTACTGATTCAGCAGACGACTATGCCATACACTACATCTGGGAGATAGTTCGATTGCATGGTGTTCCCTTGTCTATCACTTCTGATAGAGGTCCTCACTTTACATCTCAGTTTTGGAGGTCCTTTCATAATGGTCTTGGTACTCAGGTAAATCTTAGCACAACTTCTCATCCTCAGACAGACGGCCAGGCAGAGCGTACTATTCATACTTTGGACGATATGTTGAGAGCATGTGTGATTGATTTCACAGTTAATTGGGATGATCACTTACCTCTTATCGAGTTTGCCTACAAAAAAAGCTTTCACTCTAGCATCCACATGGCTCTATATGAGGCACTTTATGGTCGTAGGTGTACATCTTCTATTATTTGTTTTGAGGTTGGTGAGGCAGCCTTGATTGGTCCAGATTTTATGCATAAGACCATGGAGAATGTTTAGCTTATTCGGGAAAGGTTGAAGACAGCTCAGAGTCGACAAAAATCTTATGCGGATGTGAGGAGAAGGGAGTTGGAATTTGAAGTTGATGATTGGGTTTTCCTAAAGGTGACACCCATGAAGGGTGTGATGAGGTTTGACAAGAAAGGAAAGCTCAGTCCCCGTTTTGTAGGTCCTTTATCGGATTTTGAGGAGAGTGGGTAGTGTTGCTTATGAGTTGGACTTGCCTTCGGATTTGGAAGCTATCCATCCGGTGTTCCATGTCTCTTTGTTGAAGAAGTATGTTGGTGATCCGACCTTGATTGTTCCCTTAGAGGATGTGGGTATGAAGGGTAGTCTCACTTATGAGGAGGTTCCCGTTGAGATCCTTGATCGTCAGGTTTACAGGTTTAGGAACAAAAAATTCACTTCGGTGAAAGTCCTTTGGAGAAATCAGCTTGTAGAAGGTGCTACTTAGGAAGCGAAAGAGGCCATGAAGGCAAAATATCCCCATCTCTTTCCTTCCGACTCAGTTTCAGCTTGAGGTAATAGTTTCCTCTTTAGTTTGTCCCTCCGATTCTACTCCACCGGTTTCTCTCATCATCCTAGCATGCATCCATGTCTTACAAAGTTAGTTTATAATGTTTTCAAGTTGAGAAGTTCAGTTTTCATGATTTCCCCTTGATTTTCATATTTTGATGTTGGTTGGCCTATTTTCTCCTCAGCTTTCCTTGCTTAGTCTTCATTTGAGGATGAATGACTCTAAGGGGGAGATATTGTAATAGCCCCGGAAACCTACCCAGTTATCTAAGTTAAAAATCTCAGAAAATTCCATGTTTCAGGAATGACGGGTCCAAACCACGGATCGTGGTTTGAACCACGGGTCGTGGAATGGAACCGTGATTCCTATCTATTTGGTTCAGCCTCTGGTTTGGAACCACGAGTGGGTTCTATGGACCGTGGTTCAAACCACGGGTCCATCCTGTTGACTCGTGGAAACAGATCAGAGAGATGGCAAGTTCTGCAGGTTCTACGACTGGGTTTGAGGATGATGACCCGTCATCCTGAGTCGTGGTTTGACAGGAGGTCAACTTATTTCCCAGGAATGACGAGTCCAGTTGATGACCCGTCATTCAAACGATGGATCCATCCTATCGAGTCCTAGACCACCTTCTGCAGACTGTCTAGTCGACCAGGTTCCACGAGTTGGAACCACGAGTCGTGGTTCAAATGATGACCCATTGAACCAACCCGTAGAACCTGAAGCCGACCCATTTTCCAGATTTTTCTAAATTAAATACCAGGGGTATATTAGTCATTACACACCCTTTTAACTCCTAAACAATGTTGTTTTGACTATTTCAAGGAGGGTTTTCACCCTCATTAGCCTATGTTCCTTCTCATTACTTCACTCATCTCCCAAAAAGGGAAAATTCTTCTCCAAGCTTCAAGTCTCAAGATCCAAGTTCAAGCCTCCTAAGTCTTTCCTATTCAAGTGGGTTATCTTCAATCAAGGTATGTAGGTAATCAACAATGGGTTCCTTTCACCCTTGTGCTCAAAACCCCTAATTCAATTTTGATTTCATGATCTTCAAATTAGGGTTCTTATCTAATTCTTATGGGTTTTGCTAAATATGATCTTCTCATGATTTGACTATAATATTACTATTAAATTGCATGATTTCACATGGGTTTTTACATGTTGACTCTTATTTCATGAATTGAAGCTTAACCATGGAAATTCCCACATGCATGAAGTTAATTTAAGCAAATTGGATTTTGATAGCATGTTCCTTATGGATTTTCAAGCATGAGCAAGCCTAGTTCCTATGTTCTATAAAAGTATATGTTTTATGAAATTGAACAAGAAACATGCAAATTTTATAAGTCATGAAGTATGCAAGTCTTTCCATGTTATGAAGTATTAAGAAAGACAAGACACCCGATGTTTCATCAATGTTCATGAATCAATTTCTAAACCAAAATATATGAGTAGTATGATGATTCGGGGTATGAACAAGTTATGAACATGTTATAAATAAGTTTGGCATTAGATATGCCACATATATGTGAGCCTCATGCTATATATGTATATATATATGTTTTGGGAGTAGTATTTAGCCCCGAGAGATGAGGGTTCAGATAACCCAAGTCCAAAACTACGTTGCCATCATAGGTTACCCTCTGTGACTTATCATGACAGGATCCTGGTACGACATGGTTCTAACCTTAGCCTGTTAGTACAACCCTTTTTAGTAGGGGTACATGACACTAGACTCCATGTAGCTCAGCATGGTTTAATGTCGATTAAGAGAAACTCCCACATGTTTATTTTCAAGCTATGAAGTTATATGATTCTATATTATGAATCTTAAGCTTTATTTCATGTTTCATGTTTTATACCTTGATATTTACTCATGTTCTTTCTTTAAGTAACAAGTTCATTCTTAGTCATGTTTTAAACCATTTTTATTATGATTCATGCATTGCTTACATAGTCGGTACATCCTATAGTACTAACGCATATCTTGTGCTGCATCATTTGATGATGCAGATTCAGGTGTTCCTTTCTAGACACGTGGCTAGATTTCCCAAGCCACTTTCTGCTAGCTGTTGGTGAGTCCTCTTAGGTCGAGGACCAGTTATGGTTTAGTTGTGTTGATTTCTTACTTCCATCTTTCGAGTTAGCTAGGGTCTTGTCTTAGCAACTCATTATGTTATGTAAAGGCTTTTCAGACATAGAAAGTGTTCGAGTCTCTTTCCAGATTTTGTATTTCTATTTGACTTGATTACCTATCTATGTGATTCTGAATTTATCTCCTATGCTTTTTCTTATCGTTGTTATGCTTGAGTATGCTATGATCAAGGGGTTAGCTTAGGGAACTTGTGGTTCTAAGTCTCGCGTTACGTCTAGGGAGTAGCCTCGGGGCGTGATAAGTTTTATTTTATTGTAACAGAAGGGATAGTGTTGGGACACAAAATATCTGAAAAAGGCCTTGAAGTTGACCAAGCAAAAATCGACGTCATCTCCAAGCTACCTCCTCTGAAGACTGTAAAAGGGATATAGAGTTTCTTAGGTCGTGTCGGGTTCTATAGGCACTTCATCAAGGATTTTTCAAAGGTGGCCTATTTGTGTAAATTTCTTGAAGAAGAGGCCTATTTTAACATTGATAGTAGTTGCATGATGACCTTTCTCGCACTGAAAGATAAGTTAACATCAGCCCCCATCATTATTGCACCGGATTGGTTAAAACCGTTCGAGCTTATGTGCGATGCTACTGGTATGGCTTTGCGGCATTACTTGGTCAATAAATAGAGAAACTCTTTCACCCGATCTAATATGCAAGCACAACGGTTAATGCGGCCCAAATAAATTACACTGTAATGGAACAAGAGTTATTAGTTTTGGTATTTGCCTTTGAAATGTTTCGAGCATATCTTTTGGGGACCAAAGTCATCGTGCATATAGATCATGCAGCGATTAGGTACTTGATGTCCAAGAAATATGTCAATCCACGGCTTATCCGATGGGTCTTCCCACTCCAATAATTTGATTTTGAAGTTAACGATTGGAGAGGATGTGAAAATCAAGTAGTTGATCATTTGTCGAGATTAGAAATAGAGGGGAGGCATGTGGGGGAACTTTAGATCAATGATGCATTCCCTGATGAACACATTTTGGTTGCCTTGCATGATCTGATACCTTGGTTTGCTGATTTTTCTAACTTTATAGCAAGTGATCTAGGTGCCAGAAGGCTTAACGTCCCATTAGAAAGAGAAATTCCTTTATGATATTCAAAAGTTCTATTGGGATGAACCCTACCTCTTCCAGATTTGCGCTGATGGTATGATCCAAAGGTGAATTCTTGAAATCAAGATGATGCCCATTTTAGAAGCTTGCCATACTTTACTCGTCGGTGGTCACCATGGTGGTATGCGAACAACTTTGAAGGTGTTGTAAAGAATATTCTATTGGCCGATACTTTTCAAAGATGCACATGATCTAGTGAAGCAATGTGACCAATGTCAATATGAAAGGGGTGTGTCTCGTCTCCATGAACTCCCATTGACACCAATCCCAGAGGTTGAATTATTTGATTTGGGTGGCATCGACTTCAAGGGCCATTTGTAAGATCTTGTGGGAATAATTTTATTCTCGTGGTTGTGGACTATGTTTCCAAATGGGTAGAAGTAGTGTCTTTACCGAACAATGAGGGTAAGAGTGTCACAATATTTCTCAAAAAGCACATATTCTCTCGGTTTGGCGCCCCTCGTGCTATCACTAGTGATGGAGGATCCCACTTTTGCAATAAATTGTTTAGTGCTCTACTTGAGAAATACGGAGTCAAGCATAAGGTCGCCACCCACTTAGATTCCTTGCTTTGTGTGTTATCATACTTCCTTCATTGTTAAATCCCGTTACTACTAAGGGTGTTTTCAATTCTTCCCATTTATCTTCTGGTAGACAATTATGTTTACACATGTTAGCTTCTGCTCCTGTATCCATCATAGGTGTATAATATATATTATAGTATCCATAAGGTCGCCACCCACTTAGATTCCTTGCTTTGTGTGTTATCATACTTCCTTCATTGTTAAATCCCGTTACTACTAAGGGTGTTTTCAATTCTTCCCATTTATCTTCTGGTAGACAATTATGTTTACACATGTTAGCTTCTGCTCCTGTATCCATCATAGGTGTATAATATCTATTATCTACACCTGTATATGTTTCGACCCTAATAGGAAATTCTTTAGTAGTAGATCGAATTGCGGGATCTTGTATGATTTTGGTTGCTGATTTGGAGACTTAGGGTGATTTGATGATTCTTGATATGTTTGACTTTGATGTGATACTGGGCATGGACTGGTAATCCCCTCACCGTGCAGTTTAGATTGCTATGCCTACACCGTTACCATAGCCGTGCTCGGTGTATCCCAAGTAGTGTGGCAGGGTTCTGTTAGCCTAGCACCGTCTGGGATCATCTCTTTTCTTCGAGTTAGGAAGTTGATTTCTCGCGGGTGTTTAGACTATCTATCGTATGTTCAAGATGCTAATATTGACCCTTCATCTCCTAAGTCTGTTCCTGTGGTTAGAGACTTCCTAGATGTGTTTTCTACCGACCTGCCATGCCTACCACCTGAGAGAGATAGACTTCACTATTGAGTTAGAGCCGGGAACCAGGCCTATTTCTGTTTCTCCCTACCGTATGGCTCCTGCTGAGTAGAGAGAGTTTAAGGAGCAGCTCTAAGACTTGTTATCTAAGGGGTTTATTAGACCGAGTGTGTCGCTGTAGGATGCTCATGTTCTATTTGTTAAGAAGGAGGATGGGTCGATGTGGATGTGTATTGATTATCAGTAGTTGAATAGGTGACTATGAAGAATAGGTACCAGATTCCCTGGATTGATGACTTGTTTGATCAACTTCAGGGTTCAGCCGTGTTTTCAAAGATTGATTTGAGGTCAGGCTACACCAATTGTGGATTAGGGTGGAGGATATACCTAAGATAACATTCAGAACACGTTATGGCCACTGTGAGTTCCTGTTGATGTCTTTTGGGTTTACTAATCCCCCCGCATCTTTCATGGATCTGATGCACAAGGTGCATAGCCCGTATTTGGACTCGCTCGTGATAGTCTTCATAGATGACATCCTGATATACTACCAGAGTAGAGAGGATCATGAGCAACACATGAGGATTATACTCTAGACATTTAGTGATCATCGGCTTTATGCCAAGTTCTCAAAGTGCAAGTTTTAGCTTGAGTCAGGTGCATTCCTAGGGAACATGGTGTCTAGGGATGGGATTAGAGTTGATACGAGTAAGATTTCAGCTGTTCATGATTAGCCTAGACCTACTACGCCTACTGAGGTTCTCAGTTTTATTAGATTAGCCGGGTACTATAGACGGTTCATTGAGGGATTTTCTTCCATAGCAGCACCCTTCAATATGCTGACTAGGAAGGATGTTCCATTTCAGTGGTTAGATCAGTGCAAGGATTGCTTCCAGAGGCTTAAGGACTTGTTGATTTCAACTCCTGTATTGACTTTGCCGGTTGAGAGTCAGAGATTTTCCATGTATTGTGATGCTTATGGGGTCGGTCTTGGTTGTGTGTTGATGCAGCAGGGTTGAGTGATAGCATATGCATCGAGGCAGTTGAAGGTTCATGAGAGCAACTACCCCACTCATGACTTGGAGTTGGCGGTGGTAGTCTTCGCAGTCAAGATCTGGAGGCACCACTTATATGGGGTTCATTGTGAGATATTCACCGATCATCACAATCTTCAGTACATTACGAGTCAGCGAGAGCTGAACTCGAGGCAGAAGAGATGGATTGAGCTACTGAAGGACTATGACTTCACCATTTTATATCATCCGAGAAAGGCTAATGTGGTAGCAGATGCCTTGAGTTGGAAGGCGGTGAGTATGGGTAGCCTAGCTTCACGTTTAGTTTCTGAGAGATCGTTGGCCATGGACATTTAGTCCTTGGGTAACTATTTGGTTAGGCTTAACTTATCGGATCCTAGCATGGTTCTTGCCAGTATTGAGGTTTGTTCTACTCTAGTTGATCAGATTCAGAGCCAACTGTTTCAGGATTTGAGTTTTTGTGATCTTTTTGATAAGGTAGTTTGGGGTGAGGCCAGCTGAGCTATGTTAGGTTCTGAGGGTATTTTGAGGTTCGACATTCATCTTTGTGTTCCGAGGGTTATAGATCTGGTTCAGTTGATACTTCATGAGGCGCAATTTTCTAGATACTCCATTCATCCTAGCCCAACAAAGATGTATAGAGACTTGAGACAGCTTTACTTGGAGTGGTATAAAGAGGGACATAGCAGAGTTCGTATCTTGGTGCTTAAACTATCACCAAGTGAAGTTCGAGCACATGAGACCTTGTGGTTTGATGCAGCGAGTTCCCATTCTTGAGTAGAAGTAGGAAGGGATTACTATGGATTTCATAGTTGGTTTACCTCGTATCTCTCGGGGATTTGTATCTATTTGGGTGATTGTTAATAGGCTGACTAAGTCAACACATTTCTTGCTAGATCAAAATGCTTACGATGCAGACAGGTTAGCCCAGATTTACTTTCATGAGATTGTTCAGTTGCACGGGGTCCCAACTTCAATCATATTAGACTGCGACACTCAATTCACATCTCAGTTCTGTAGAGCGATTTAGTGAGATTTTGGTACAGAGGTTCAGCTTAGTACTGCTTTCTACCCTCAGACAGATTGCTAGTCAGAGAGGACCATCCAGGTCCTGGAGGACATGCTTCGAGCCTATGTTCTTGACTTTGGAGGTTCATGGGATCAGTTTGTGCCTTTGGCTAAGTTTGCTTATAATAATACCTTCCATTCGAGCATCGGCATTGCACCTTGGGAGGATTTATATGTTAGGTATTATAGATCGCCGATTAGTTAGTTTGATGGTTTAGTTTCTATACCCCAAAGTACAGATTTACTTTAAGATTCGTTAGACCGAGTCCGTGTGATTCGTGATAGACTTAAAGAAACCCAGAGTAGGCAGAAGAGCTATGCTGACCATAGACTTTGAGCCTCAGAGTTCAGTATTGGTGACTTTGGTATTTCTTTGAGTATCGCCCGTCAAGGGCGTGATGAGCTTTGTCAGCGGGGCAAGCTTAGAGTCGGGTTTATTGGGCCATTAGAGATTCTACAGAGGGTTGGTAGTGTTTCCTACATGTTAGCTTTGCCTCTGATGTTTTTAGCTGTGCATCCTAATTTTTATGTCTCGATGTTGTGCCGATATATTCCAGATGAGTCTCATGTGTTGCATTTGGGATTCAGTTCAGTTAGATGAGAGTTTATCTTTTGTTGAGGAGCCAATAGCTATTCTGGCAAGGGATATCAGGAGATTGAGATCAAGGGAGATTCGGGTTGTGAAAGTTCAATGGAGGCATCGTCTTGTCAAGAAGGCTTCTTAGGAGAGAAAGTGTAAGTTGCATGCTCAGTACCCATTGTTGTTCGAGCTTTCAGGTAATCCCTTCTTCTTGACTTTCAGAAAGAAAGTTCTTTTAGTAGAAGATTACCATTTTGGTCATTTTTGCATTTGCACTTTCTTTGTACTGTTAGAACTTTCCTGTAGCGGCCCCAAGTTATTTATGACTTGCTAAGACCGGTGGTTTGGTGCCCTGGTTGTTAATTTAGTCATTTGGCTGTTTCCTTATTGTAGAGCTTTAACTTAGCATATCATTGACTTTAGTCAATATTCTTAGCTAACGTGCTCGAAATCAAATTCTGACAATTCCTTTAACACTGGAGCATTGACTTTGTTCTAGTTTGACCTTTGGTTGAAGCCTAAGAACTTCCAGTGTGGGTTTTGGGTTGCTTTCTCTGTTTTTAGGCCATTTGGAGTTGGTAGTGTAACTTTGGTTAGGGTTCGATGATCAGAGCATTAGATTCAAAATTTGACGATTCCATCAGCTCCAGAATGTTGAGTTTGGGTTAGATGGGTGTTTGTATCGAGTCCCGGGTGTGCCGGGCTCTTTTCAGGTATTTGGTTGCGTGTTGGTTAGTGTTGACTTGGGTCAACATTTCTCTGAAATGACCTCGTATGGAAGTTTCATCGATTTTGTTGAGTCCAAAATGTCATTTCCACTCTGTTAGCACTATTGTTTTTTGAATATCAGGTTCCTATCGTGCCTAGAATGCCCCGTAGAGTTCTAGAAATGTTGTAGGTTTTTGTCTGTTGCAGGTGCAGGCCTCAGGCCTTAATCGCAATCACGATCCTTAGTCCTTGCGACCGCGATGAAGCACCTGGACCCTTGTTCTTTATGATCGCGATGTCCTTTGTCGTGACTGCGATGAGGACCTCCCCTTCTTGTTCTTCACGATCGCGTGGCTAATCCTTGCGATCGCGATGGTCTAGCCGGCGTGGTCATCGCGACTGTGTGGGATCTCTTTGAGATCGCGATGAAGGACCACTGGGCAGTATATAAACTTTTCCTTACATTTTTACAGTCTTCATTCTTCATTCCCTCTACACTAAAACACTAAAACTCTCTCAAAAAATTGCTCTAATCAGTTCAACCTTCGAGAATTCATTGTTCCCTTAATAATTCTTGCTCTGTTGGCATTTTTGTGAGTCTTCTTACTTCCCCAATGTCGTCTTCTCCATTGTTAAAAATCACCATTGTTTCTATCTTCTCAAAGCTTGTTATTGTTTGTAGAATCTGTTCTCGTGTGAAGTTGCATGCTTCATGGACTCATACAATTCATATCCTTGGCATAATTCTCTAGTTGTGGTAAGTGATCCATGATTAAATTCTGGTTTTATACCTTAAATTCCCTCTTAGGGTTCTTGACTTCTAGGGGCTGTTTTAGCTCGAATTCCTTGCCCATTTAACTTGATTTTCTGGGCATGTACTCCCATGGTCAAGGAAATCATATTGTGCACTTTCGTTTTCAATTTTGGGTTGTGGGCCCTGCGAGCCTGCTTAACCCAAATTTCAGCCTGACTATTTTGATAGTGATATGGGTATCGTTAGACTCATTTTGAGGTGTTATTTATGTTTGTGATAGTTTGATTATCATTCAGGACTTCTCGGAGCGATTCGGGCTTGGATATCATCGTGCCAGCAACTTGTCATTGGATGACACATATGTTACGATTTAAACTCCCTATACTTCACATATATCAGATGAAATTATACTAATTGGCATCCTTGGATTGGGATTTCTTACTTTGTACCACAGACCTTGACTACTTTTTCCATGTTTTCCTCGTTTCCTTTCTCCGTTGTGTGTAGTATTCTTCGTAGTCTGATATTATCACCCTTGTGGCCCTATGTGGCATTGTTTGACTCTGGACCATAGATAATGGTCTATTCAGGGGTGTCCGTGAGTCCCGGGCGCTATTTATGTTTGATCATGTCATTTCCATGCATATAAAAGTGATTTTCGCATATTTTACTATGGTTTGGGCTTCGGGCCTACTAGTATTGATTTTCTAAACATTGCATGGCCCCAGGGGGCCGTTTGCGATGGAAATGACTTGGAAATGATTTGGACTTGATTTGTGGATCTTCTTGGGGTAGAAGACTTAAGTATGGTTTCTATCTTCAGTTTTAACTATTATTGCTAGACTCGGCAAGGCCGTAGAACTAGATGGATTTTCTTACTGATTTGAGATGGTATTAGACTCAGTCAGACCGAGCATTTGAGACATTTTCCACTATTTTAGTCGTGGACAGAGTCTGGGCATGCATATTTGAGACTTGAGTCTCTAGCTTGGACCCGGACCTACTCCGAATGATGTTTCTGTGATTGAGATATAGTATTGGGTCTAGGACCTCCATGGACCTTGCTATTCCAGACTAGGGGCCTTGCGATGTTTGTGCCGGAGGAGGGGTATTCGGCGGAGTAGAGGTATACGGGCAGTGTCATTCCATGGAACCTACCTGCTGGGCCCGTTTGGTGCTGGAGGAGATACATAAAGAGTTACTGTTCCACCTAGAGATCATCATGCATCATACTATTTATTGTTTGAGGCTCCACCCTTGTTTCATGTTTGTTGAGTATACGCTCTGATTGTATGGGCGGTCGGAGGGTTTATTTTCACTTGATTACGTTACTCGATTGTATGGGCGGGGGACTGTAGGTAGACTCTTCTTAATCTATCACGATACTATTCCATGACATGGTTGTATATGAGGTTTGATATTGAGATATTGTTAGTGTCTTGACTTGATGATTTGTATGCTTAGTTGGGTTATTAAATCTTGTTTCGAGCATGACTATATTTATTCTTCTTCTCCCTTCCTTGTTTATATGAGAATTCCGGTATACTACCCACTTTTAAATTTCTTATATATAATGTTATTGCAAGGACCCCAGGTGCGTCATTTCTTACTCTCACCTGTGCATGTTGTGTATATATCCTACTTGCTAGCCTTGTATGTTGTAATCTGTTGTCTTCCCTCTGGGCTAGTTTCTGTGTACTTCTTCATTATTTCGGTGACTATTTGCTTCTATTTTGTCTGTTACTGCTCTTTTATCTTATATGTGCCCAGTCGGCCTATAATACCTACTAGGTACCTTTTTCTTCACATTCGGTGCTCATACAACACTCTGCATCTTCTTGTGTAGATCCTATTATGGGCCATCATTGTTAGCTCATTGGAGTCTCGTGTGAGGCGGTGTTTTTGAGATATTTCATACTAAGGGTGAGTTCTTAGCGTCCGGAGCTTAACTTTTAGTTATCTTTTGTATCATGTACTCTATTACTACTTGGAGACATCTGCATATATTATTTTGGATCCTTTGTACTCCTTATATGTAGTTCTGGCTCTATACTATGGTACCAGGTTTTGGGTGATGTTACCTTCCGCATTTATGTTATATATATCCCTGATGTTCACTTTCTTTACTTATTGCCCTTTCTTCTGCTATTTAAACTATTTTTATGCTCATTTGTTAGATCGTAGCCCATTACTGAACGTTCTGGGCTACGGGAATTGCTTTGCCTACTGGGGGGTTGTAGGTGCCATCATGACCGAGAAATTAGGTCGTGACAGTTGCCTCCCAAGAAGTGCTTGGTAAATACATAGCTCGATGATGGTACCTTTCCTTCATGGTTCATCGAGGTAAATTACTTCTAGGAGTGCCGCATCTTTCGGTATGCTGAAATACTTTTTGACTCGTTGCCCATTGAATTCAAATGTTGAGCCATTTTCAGCTTCCAACTCAATTGCTCCATTTGCAAAGACTTGAGACACCTTGAATGGACCAGACCATTTTGACTTAAGCTTTCCCAGAAAAAGTTGGAGTCTAGAGTTGAACAAGAGCACCCAATCTCTGGGGGAGAATTCTCTCTTTGGAATTTGCTGGTCATGGTAATGTTTCATTCGAGCTTTGTAAAGCGAGGCATTTTCATAGGCTCGTATCCCGAACTCATCTATCTCATTGAGGTCCTCAACTCTAGCGTGAACAACATTTTCCCTGTCCAAGTTTAGCTTTATCTCTACTGGCTCTCTAAACTCCCTTTGTAGTCTCGCAAACTAACCTACAGACTCTGTCACACTCGGTAGGCATAATTATGGCCCTAAATAGAGCAAGATGATGGAAATGGGTCTCTTACTATGAGAAGGTCATAACATCCTTAGTAAGTCTAGTAAACTCCTCTCTCGGATGCTCTTTGTCTCTTTGAGGTAGGAACTTGGCCATGAAGGCCTCATAGAACTCGGACCAACTAAAGGGAGGTAACGAAGATGGTCTGCAAGCAACCTGGGCCCTCCAACTGATATATAATATATCCAAACCCGTGAGTCTCCCACAAACCCAAATGATGCAACATCTCCTCATAGGTAGTAATAAAGTCATGTGGGTCCTGTCGAGAAGTAGCCGCAAACCTCGGAGGTGCCAATCTCAAGAATCTAGCTAATGCCTTCTGCTTCATCTCTGTCATAGTTGGGCAAGGAGAAAGAGGCTGTGCAACTGAAGGGACCGAAATAACATCAGTAAAAAGCTACACACCTGAACTCGGTACACCCAGGGCTACCCCCTGAGCGGATGTTTGTGCTGCTTTAGAAGGCCGCTCCCCAATCATACCCAACAAATTTAACAGTAAACCCTGAATATCTGAAGACTGAGCTAGGTCTAAAGTTAGAACTGGATCTGGTGGTACCTAGGCTTCCCCCTGGTCCACATGTTGCTCGGGAGCAAACTCTAGCTCATAATCATACTCGGGCTCTCTCTCAACTCTAGCAGGTGCCGCTGCGCGGGGACGTCCTTGACCCCTACCTCTACGACCTCCCTGGCCCCTAGCTGGAGTCGGAGGCTCATCTCTGCCTAATGCCGACGATCTCGTACGAGCCATGTGCAGAAGAATGAACGAGAACAAGTGAGATTTTAAGAAACTCTCAAGTATTAAGCACAATACAGAAGCAAATAAGAGAGTCATATTTCCTATGATATCACTATAGCCTCCCAAAGATTGAGTACGGACATCTCCGCCATGATCTGGAGGACTCCACTTCACATTGGCTCCTATACCGATGATACTGGTGAACCTAGGGCTCTGATACAAAGATGTCACGACCCAATTTCTCGGTCATGATGGCACCTACAACCCCCTAGTAGGAGAACCAATTCTCGTAGCCTGGAACGTTCAGTAATGGGCTACTATCTAACAAATGAGCGGAAGAATAATTTAAATAGCAGAAGCAAGGGCAATAAGTAAAGAAAGTGAACATCAGTGATATATATAACATAAATGCGGAAGCTAACCATAACTAAAACCTGGTACCATAGTATAGAGCCAAAACTACATATAAGAAGTACAAAGGATCCAAAAAATATATATAGATGTCTCCGAGTAGTAATAAAGTACATGATATGAAAGATAACTAAAAGATAAGCTCTGGTCGCCAAGAGCTCACCCTCAGTCTGAAATATCTAAAAAATAGCGCCTCACATGAGTCTTCAATGAGCTAACGACGATGGCCCACACTAGGATCTGTACCAGAAGATTTAGAGTGTAGTATTACACCATATGCAAAGCAAAAGGTACCTAGTAGGTATCATAGGCCAACTGGGAACATAATATAAAAGATCAGTAACAGACATAATAGAAGCAAATAGTCACTGAAAACAACGAATACACAGAAACTAGCCCAGAGGGAAGACGACAAATTACAACATACAAGGCTAGCAAGTAGGATATATATACACAACAGGCACATGTGAAAGTAAGAAATGATGCATCTGGGGTCCTCGAAATAACAGTATATATAAGATGTTTAGAAGTGGGTGGTATACCGGTAACCTCAAGTAAACAAGGAAGGAAGAAGAAGAATAAATATTGTCATGCTCGGAACAAGATTTAATAACCCAACTAAGCATACAAATCATCAAGTCAAGACACTAACAATCTCTCAATATCCAACCGCATATACAACCATGTCATGGAATAGTATCGCGATAGAGTAACAAGAGTCTACCTACAGTACCTCGACCGCCCATATAACCGAGGAACGCAATCAAGTGAAAACAAATCCTCTGGTCGCCTATACAACCAGAGCATACACTCTAACACACACACAAAAAGGGTGGAGCCTCAAACATGAATGGTATGATGCATGATGATCTCAAGGTGGAACAGTAACTCTGTATGTACCTCCTTCGGTGCCGAATGGGCCCAGCAAGTAGGTTCCATGGAAGGACACTACCCGTATACCTCTATTCCACTGTATATCTCTCCTCCAGCACACGCAGCCCAAGGCCCCTGGTCTATAATGGCAAGGTCCATGGAGGTCCCAAACACCATACTATATCTCAATATCAAAAATATCATCCGGAGTAGGTCCGAGTCAAGCTGGAGACTCAAGTCTCAAATATGCATGCCCAAACTCTATCCATATCTAAAATAGTGGAAAATGTCTCAAATGCTCAGTTCGACCCAGTCTAATACCATCTCAAATCAGTAAGAAAATCCATCTAGTACTACGGCCCTGCCGAGTGTAGCAATAGTAGTAAAAACTGATGATAGAAACCATACTTAAATCTTCTACCCCAAGAAGATCCACAAATCAAGTCCAAATTATTTCCAAGTCATTTCAGTCGAAAATGGGCCACGGGACCATGCAAAGTTTAAAAAATCAATACTAGTAGGCCTGAAGCCCAAACCATAGTAAAATATGCGAAAATCCCTTTTATATGCATGGAAATGACATGATCAAACACAAATAGCCACCTAGCAGTTCATAATTAACCTATCGGCCCTGCACAGGCTCCAATCACTCTACAACATAGATAGCCAGTCTAGTGTCACGATAACGATGTCTGGAACTCACAGACACCCCTGAATAGCCCACAATCTATGGTCTAGAGTCAATCAAGGCCACAAAGGACGACAAGGGTGATAACATCATACTACAAAAAATACTACACAAAATGGAGGAAAGAAACGAGGTGAACATGGAAAAAGCGGTCAAGGTCTGTGGTAAAAAGCTAGAAATCCCAACCCAAGGATACCAATTAGTATAATTTTATCTGATATGTGCGAAGTCTAGGGAGTTTAAATCGTAACCTACCTGTCGTCCGCTGATAAGCTGTTGGCACAACAATATCCAAGCCCAAATCACTCCGAGATGTCCCATATGATAATTAAACTATCACAAACATAAATAACACATCAAAATGAGTCTAACGATACCCATATCGCTATAGAAATAGCCGAGACAAAATTTAAGTCAAGTAGGCCTGTAGGGCCCATAACCCGAAACCAAAAATTAAATAACACAATATGATCTCCTTGACCATGGGAGTACATGCCTGGAAAATCAAGGTAAAGGGGCAAGGAATTTGAGCTAAAACTTCCCCTAGAAGTCAAGAATCCAAAGAGCGAATTTAAAGAATAAAACCGGAATTTAATCATAGAGCACCTACCACAACTACAGAATTATGCCAAGGATATGAATTGAATGAGTCCACGAAGCATGCAACTTCACACAAGAACAAATTCTACAAACAATAACAAGCTTTGAGAAGATGGAAATAATGGTGATTTTTAACAATGGAGAAGACAACATTGGGGAAGGAAGAAGACTCACAAAAATACCAATAGAGCAAGAATTATAGAGGGAACAACGAATTCTCGAAGGTTAAACTAATTAGAGCAATTTTTAGAGAGAGTTTTGGTGTTTTAGTGTAGAGGGAATAAAGAATGAAGGCTGGCAAAACATAAGGAAAAGTTTATATATTGCCTAAGGGTCCTTCATTGTGATCGCGAAGGGACCCCATGCAGTCGCGATGACCACGCTGGGTAGACCATCGTGATAAAGAGGACTAGCCAAATGGTCGTGAAGAACAAGAAGGGGAGAGCCTCATCGTGGTCGAGACAAGGGATGTTGCAATCGCGAAGAACAAGGGGCCAGGTGCTTCATCGCGGTCGTGAGGACCGAGGCTCGCGATCGCGATTAAGGCCTGAGGCCTGCACCTGCAATAGTCAAAAACCTGCAATATTTCTAGAACTCTATGAGGCATTCCGGGTATGATCGAAACTCGATATTCAAAAACCAATAGTGCTAATAGAGTGGAAACAACAATCCAGACTCAACAGAATCGATGAAATATCCATACAAGGTCATTTCAGTGAAATGTTGACCCAAGTCAACACTAACCAACATGCAACCAAATACCCAAAATGAGCTCGGCACACCTGTGACCCAAACCAAATACCTATCTCACCCAAACTCAATATTCTGGTGTTGATAGAATCATCGTATTTTGAATCTGACGCTCTAATCATTGAAAGCTGACTAAAGTTACACTTCCAACTCCAAATGGCCTAAAAACAGATAAAACAACCCAAAACCCTCACCAAAAGTTCTCAGGCCTAAACTGAAGGTCAAACCAGACCAAACTCAATGCTATAGATCTAATAGAACTATTGAAATTTTATTCCGAGCACGTTAACTAATAATGTTGACTAAAGTCAACGATATGCTAAGTTAAAGCTCTAAAATAAGGAAATGTCCAAACGACAAAACGAATGACCAATGCACTGAACCACTGGTCCCAGTAAGTCATATATGACTTGGGGCCGCTACAGGAAAGCACTAACAATACAAAAAAAGTGTGAATGTTAAAATGACCGAAAATGTCATTACATCAACCCAAGCATCTACCTTTATTTTTTGTATGTTTCTTTTGGTGTTATTTTGTGTGTTGTTTTTGTTGAAGTTAGTAGGTAGGAAACAAGCCGAGAGAGTTAGAATGTTTTTTTGGGTAATCAAGCCACTTTTGTGCAAGGAATAGGCAAAATGCATCTGCAAAAGTGAACTTCACACCAGCCATCGCCCATCGCAGTAGACTCAAAATCCCACTTTTAAGCCTACTTGTGTTAGGTCATGTGACCGCATATCCCTATTTTGTTTGTCGCATTCCACTTCGCACCAAATAAGCAAAAACCTGGTATCTTTAATGATATTCGGGGACCAACATGCAACCTAGAATGCAGACTGCACCTTCTATAATGCGTGTCGCACATCATTCTTCACACCAACCAGAACCCTAGTAGCACATTCAAATTTCAGACCAATATGCAATGGCCAAGGCATTTCACACACCCACTTGTACGCATCGCACACCATTTTGCATGGCATTAGGCAGAACACTGACAACATTTTCAATTTCAACCGCATGTGCAAAAGCGGGAGCAGCTTGCCCTATGCTTTGTGCATGTTGCACTTCCCTCTAGAGTAATCCTCACCTAATCTCACATTCATTGGGGATAATATTCTATTTATGTTTGGGGAAGTTGGGGTGTGTTTTTGTTTTAATTGCCATAAGTGTTATGTCACCTTGTTAATAGTATATTAGAGAATAAACTCCAAGGGTTTTCTTCATACCATGGTTCTTTCCCAAGAGGCAAATTATTTCTTTTATTTTTAACTTTGCTTATTTTTGTGTCAAACCGGGATGGTGTTTCCCTATGATAGATTGAGAAGTGACTTTCTTAAAAGAAAATGTTAAGTTTTAGTTTAAATTTGAGTTTGTGCTTTGCTTCTGTCGAAATGGGCCCACCAAAAAAAATTCTTAGAAAGAAGTTTTTGAAAATTGAAGGAAAGAGGGAAAATAATTTTAAGTGAAACATTCTCTTGTTATGACTTGTACACTCCCTGTTTTACTTGATCGATTAAGAAACGAGTGTGTAAAAAACTCAGAATAGCTTGTCAAAAGTCATTTGTCCCAATTGATTTTGAGGCTTATTGAAAAAATTCTTATGTTGTGATGATTAGTGTGGTAAGGCTTTACTTAATTCTTGTGTGCATGTGTTGTCTAGAACTTTCCCCCAATATGATTAAAGGTGAAATTCTAGAGGAAACCGAGCATGAAAGATGACCTTAGGCCCTTTTTAAATAATCTACTTCACCCAAATTGACTTTCCTGTTACATTGATCCTAGTAAGCCCCTTTGAACTTCTGACTCTTTTCTTTAGCACCTCGTTAATACCTTGACCCTTCTTGGAACCTAAATTTAGCACCCATCCTCCCTAATGGCTTAAATGTAAAATATAGGCTAAAAGCCTAAGTTTGAGGGGGGGGGTAAAAATGATAAAATAGGCAAAAGCCTAAGTTTGGGGATGCATGCACCAATGTGGAGAAAAAGAGGATGTGTTTCAATGCAAGATATCACCATATGCTAAGAATGAAAAATTACTTCAAGTTTGTCCAACGAAATAAGCACAATGGAAAGAAAAGATGGAATTGGTGCTACCAAGAATAGGTGATAAAGAAAGTTGAATGATCAAGTTGATGGGGAACCTAGGGATTGTGAGAGGGAGAAATAAGGTGAAGTTATTGTTCAAAAATGTGAGCGGTGTTTTGAATGATCACAAAGAGCATTAGGGAGGTCTAGTCACTTGAGCCAAATGCAATCCTCACCTTAACCCTTTCCAACATCGTAACCCGCCAACTCTACAGTAGTAACTCTGAGCTTGATAACTCCACATTAGTGGCGAATTACATCAAGGGAAAACCTGTGGTTCAATGCGTGTGCACTCAAATTTCTTTGAGAGAGTGAGTGTCTTTTCGGTTCTCTTATAATCCCTTCATCTTGTCAAATACATGATTGTGAGTGGGGTTATCTCTTATGGAGAGTGGCATCACACAATTTAAAGGAGTGATGAAGTCTCTATTTCTTCTGAGGGGAATGAATGAGACAAGTTGTGTGGTGAATCTCAAGGCAAACCTTAAAGGTCCATGGAAATGACTTGAGAAGCTTGAATATCTTGTCTTGAATGAAAAATTCCCTTGATTTGAATGAGAAAGGAAGCCCTTTTGATAAACGTTTTGAAATGAGAAATTGCCTTGAGAATGTGGTGGCCCAAATTGAGTTAAGCATGGTAGTTGAGTCTTTTTGTTTGAGTCATTTTGGTTGTTATTTTCTTAGTTGAGATTTTAGGTTAATCATGTGTGCACTCTGTGTGTTTTAGAGCGTAATTAATTCCTTACTTTGTGAGTATCTTGCTTGAGGATAAGTAATAGTTCAAGTTTGGGGGTTTTATTAGTTGGTAATCTACCAACTTATTGAGCCTTTATTCATCAATTATTGTATATTTTGATGAGATTTAGAGGTACTTATTACCTTTATTGATGAAAATATAGGTGCTCTTGGTCAATAGTAGAAACAAAGGAATTGGACCCAAAGAGCTTGAAAAGAGTTGAAGAGTGAAGGTGTTCCAAAGAGAAGAAGAATCTGCCAAGAGGTGCGACCGCTGTGCGATGCATACAACAGTTGGTGCAGTCTGCACCTCCCTTCACACATCACTGTTGAATCAACTAGAGTCACTGGTATGAGAACTAGAGCCATTCAAAGCACACTATGTGTGGTGTGACTGCACGTCGTGTCATACATCGCATCACACCCTGCCCAAAGGGCAATTTTGTCAACATTCATGTGACATTTCAAGAAGCTTCTAAAATCCTTTTTGGGGTGTGTACCTGATGTTATTGAACAAGTTTTTGAATAGCTTGGAACATAGATTTTCCCAAGAAAGATACAGAGTGCACTTTATTCTCTTCATTTTCTACCTTGAGAATTCACCATTTTTGTACCAAAGAGCTTGGATTTTGATATTGGCTTAACTATGAATGGAAATTTGAATTACCCAATTGGTATAATTTCTTATTTCCTTAGCATGATTAGCTAATTTTCTTGTCTAGTGGTATGTATATGATGGGTATTTGAATTTAGGTATGGGTCTTGCTTAAGTATGTTTATAATTGATAAATTGACATGGGCCTATTGAATTCCTCAAGTTTTAATGCTAAAATTGATTCTTGCAAACATTGGTTGAATTTACTTAACTGTGTTCTTGCTTGAAATAGGGGTTCATAATTCGGAAAGAATTCAATAGTGGTAATTTGAGGTTTCCACTTTAGATTGAGGCTATAAATAGCTTAATCGATGGAAACTGTCATCTAAGAGTCTAAGCAAGAAATAGTATGACTTCTCCAAGCATGAATTGGTTGGTTTGTGTTGAAACCATGGTACTTGAATAGAGACCATTGGATAGATGTTTGCAAGATCGAGAGGTTGACAAACAAGACTAAAACCAATGCTACCCATATAATTTCTTGAGAATTTGAATAATTAAGAAAGTACCCTAACCGTTGTTTGAATCCCATCGAAAACATATCCCTATTCTTTTTCTCATTTGAATACAAATCTCTTGTTTACGTTGCTTTCTAGTTCAAATTGCGATATTGCTAATTTATCTTTTATTGTTTCCCTCCAATTTTGACATTAAAGTTGTTGAACATCTACTCTCTTGGTGAATACTAATCTATTGTCTCTTGGCAAAATAGCATATCCAGTCTCTGTGGGATCGACTCCGACACTCATCGAGCTATTTATTTATCTTGCTCTGATAATCGCTACCACCTCCTATTGGAGAGTGTTTTTGAGCATTAACATCTATCCACAATAATCCATATCAAATCGTATTTTCCCAAAGTCTTGGGAAGGCTAACATTAAAATCAATGGATGTCCTTTCCTACATCCATTAAGGAATGGGCATTCTTTGTAGAGTACCACTAGGCTTCTGGTGCTCATACTTCACTTGCTGACAATTCTGAAACTTAACCGCAAAATTGACTACGTCTCTTTTCATTCGACCCCACTAATAGTGTTTCTTTAAATTGCAATACATCTTAATTCCAAAGGCGTAAATACAGAAATCATATACAAAATACAGTTTTAGTTATAGTGTTGCCAAGAAAAAGATAAGTTTTATAGAGAAACAAACTTACCAATACAAAAGATAGAAATATGGTACTGAATGCATTTTCAGTTATGTAAGCTCTATCTTGTCGAAGCTCCTGAAATCTTAACCCAGACAAAAAAGGTCAGTATGCAGAGATAGATGCTGATGTCGTGAAGAATAGGTTTAGATCGATGAGAGTAATGCATTTGTAGCAGCAAATCGATGGATGTACTGAAACAAAGAATATAGAAGTTTCACAACTATAAACAAAAGTGAAGCAAATATTGTTGACATAGAAGGTCAACAGTTCATAAAACTGGTTGAATAAGCTAGCAACCATGAACTCTAATATTTCCACATGTCAAAAATTTTGTTGTTAAAATTATAGGTCAAAGAGACTGAAGGTATATATTGTGATTTTTTGTCACAACCAGGTAAGCGTAAAGGTGAGAATAAGTTATTTTCAAGCTATAAAATATTGTCTTGCTTTATATAGCTTTTATATGATACATAAGTCAGTACTCTTGAATATTAAACTCTACAAAAACTAATCATGTCATTCAAGTTCTATTGTTTATTTTTTCATTAAATCAATATCTTTATTCCTAGGTAATTTTGCTTCCATGATTTTGACAGGGAAAAAAAGCAATAAATAGCTTTGTGTTTCGCAGTACAACTTTAGGTGGTAGAAATAAGAAAGACTTTCACCAAGTCGTTGTAATAATAATGACATTTGTACCACCAATGATTATCATGAGAAGTTTGCCTATTTGATGTATACATGCAACAGTTGAACGAAAATGCATACCTTCACTGCAAATTATGCAAAAGAACCTTGTAATTTGTCGTAATCTCAGTGATGAACTTCTTGACAAAATTTTCAAGAAATACAATGATACCTCATAGTTCAAACCCTTCACATTGGGAAGAGCATTTAAAATTAGCTGAAATACTTTAAGAAAAGCAAAAAAAAAAGGCCGACACCTTCAATAAACAAAGTTAAGGTTTTGGTAAGCTATGGTTGTTGAATTGAATATCATCTAAAAGTTGCATAAGGTGGGGGAGAAAACTAACTATTGACAAAGTGATCTGAAGCACAAATATTTTAAAGCTAACACTATAAATTCAGATAAGAATACGC
Source organism: Jaltomata sinuosa (assembly GCA_003996215.1). Lineage (NCBI taxonomy): Eukaryota > Viridiplantae > Streptophyta > Magnoliopsida > Solanales > Solanaceae > Jaltomata > Jaltomata sinuosa. Next base: position 21,851 of record QJPP01003925.1, on the reverse strand, counting down.
AAGATTTGGGAAAAAGTATAAATTTATTTTTTATTTTATTTAAATATCAACTCTAACGCAAGCTTAGATGTAAGAATTCATTCTCGCCAAGGTCTAGATGACTTAATGAATTTATTTTATTGAAATAGCAACTCTAATGCAAGAACATTCCAAAAGACTTAAAACAGAGAAAACGAAGGATGAACCATACAAATAGCGACGCGAAAGGCAAGTTGTAACAGTTAATCACGAAGTAACCCAAAATTATAAGCAAAAACAAGATAAGTCTTTCATGGACGATTCAAACCATCATGAAAGAACATTTTTTAAATTAAAAACTAACACAACCATAAATCTAAACAACATTGATAATCTGAGAAGATGAGCTAAAGAGAAGGAGAAGCATGGGAAAATTCTCACGCGATAACTGTACAGGCGGTGAATCTAAATAGAGCAGTAATATAAATAATACAGAACCCACAATCAAGGATATAGACCAGGAAAAAGATGATGAGAACGAAAGAGGGAAATTCATAGAAGAGGGAAAGTGAAAGTGGGAAGGTGAAGGAGAAACCGGTGGACGGAGGAAGAAGTAAAGTGGTTTGAGTCTTTGAGATACAGTTGGCTTCCACACAAGAGCAAGCATCTATACGTGTTAAATTATTTGTTTTAAAAAAAAAAAGTAGCAGATAAGGTTAATTAATTCCAAAAATACCCTAGATTGACCCCAAGCTCCTCTGCATTCACTCTTCTATTATAGAGTAACTAGTAAAATTGCCCGCCCTTCGCCCAGTCAAACATCAACTTGTTACGATGTTTTTTTTAATTTTTTCAATAGATATAAAGAGATAAATTTTGTGCAATATAATACATACTCTCTCAGTTTCATTTCATATGGCCCCTATAACAAAAATAGATGTTTCATTTTACTTGTTCTTTTTAGCAAATCAGGAGAGCTCAATTTTTTTTCATACTACCCATAGTACTGAATAATTGCATAAGTTAGTAGTAGTTAAATTTGGGTTTCACAGCATCATTAATAAGGTTAATTTAGTAAAATACATCTTTAATTAAAGTTTATTGAATGAGTGTGTTAAGTCAACGGGGGTGCAGTAATATAAAACGAAAAAAGTACATATGGTAACAATAAAATAAAATAGGGGGAAAATCCAAATAAAAATCCTTGCACAAATTTTTAGTAAATTCATGATAACAGAGTTTTCGAGAAATTATTCTTTCAGTGGGGTAGAGAAGTTCATGCTCATTTTATAGAAAGAAAAAGTAAGGTAAACCTTTGACTCGTATGTATTAGGTGATTGTATTTAAAGATATATATTATTCATAACTAATTTTAATTATTACAAACAATAATATTATTAGATGTTTGGTTTATTTAGGTCTTCTTGCCTTCCGTTCCTACTTAATATTTTTCCCTAGAAAATAAAATAATTTGAAATATTATTTTATCCATTTTATTTTACTTGATTCTTATACTACTGTTTTTTTTCTATTTGTTCATTCTAATAATTCAAGAGAGTTTTATTTTTTCCCGTAATACTATCCGTAAGATTAGCTTAGTAAAATATTTTATAATAAATATGTTTTAATGGATTGTGTCAAGTCAATATAAACCAAGTAAAATAAAATGGAGGACATATTTGTTAGTAATTAAAGTTACACACTTTTGGGATTTTAAAATTTCTCTCTCTAATATTTCATCATGTACGTAAGGGTTTTAGCCATAAAAGGATGCTTGATTTCTGTATAATCCATATAGGTAAAATGATAATTTTCCTTTTTTTTTTGTATACAATGATTTTGATTCTTTTAAGTTAATTACGGTGTTACTTTAAACAAATAATATAAGAAACATTGTATTATACAGTGTATAAGAATTTTAAATTTGACGCGCACCTTGAAACTCTTTCAATTTTTAGTAGAAAAAGCAAATCAGTGAGAGAATTGTATTCCAAATTCTAGCAAAGTTCCATTGTTATCAGTGTGCTGAGAAACAACAGCCGTTTGAGCGCAGAATTGGTGTCAGGAAGCTTGTTCCATCGTTGAACTTTTTTTTCTTCGGAACCTATGATTTTCTTAGAGAAATGTTATTTCCTGTTGATTCACAAATTGAAAGCAGTGGAAAAATGGATGAGAAGAGAGATTGAAAGCGTCAAAATGGATAAGAAGAGAGACTGAAAGCGTAAAAATTGATAAGAACAGAGAGAGATTGATTACTGGGAAAAAGTTAATTATACTTGTTTATGGACAAAGAAAAAATACTGAAACATGGAATTGTCTTATAAAAGGCTATTGTAAAAGGTGTGATTATCATACGTTATCGTTTTTGGATGTAGCCGTAATCAATAGTCATTGAAATTCCTTGATTCATAACAATAATTCATAATTAACAATGTGCAGTACAATGATCAGGAGAGATATGGATTTTTAAGAAAATAAAAAAGATGAGAATTAATCCTCCATTATCACACTTTCAAGGATGATGAATATTGATTGGCACTAACATTTGCACAATAAGGAATTTTCGCTATAGTTTTATGTTAGAACCATTCACTGAATCTCCAAAGGATGTGACTTTTGAGTGGGACGTGTCTTTTGTGTTTTTTCTATTATTAAATTTTAATCAAATAGAGAGTGTTTAAATGTAAAAGGCAAATAAATGAGGAAAAAATAAATGTATTTCCTGAATGGTGAGGGGCGCCACATAGGTAGACCTAAGATTCTCTTATATATATATATATATATATATGTATATATAGATATAATTTTCACCGCCCACTTTGAATTAATTTATATAGATATGCATATATTTTTTAACATGTATTCTTCTGTAATTTGGAAATAATATTAGCAGCCTTTGTCCTTTCTCTTGCGCCCTCTCTATATACGCTTAAAACATTGGCAACCTCATGATGCATATCTTTCAGGCTAATCCAATGACTACTCTGTTATGTTCTCAGTCATTGTATCATATGGTTTCTGAATTATAACAAAGCGTTAGTTTTTTTTCCATGGAAAATGAGTAGACAAAGTTTATGGTGGCTTGGGAAAGCAAATTTTGAGGTATGTAAAGGCTCCTCCTTTTTTTTTCTTGGCATGATACTTGATTTTAGAGGGTTTAAATTTATCGTGCTCATGAGGAACTACTTGTAGAGCTTTTGCATTATTATATTATTGTGTTCCTCTTGCACCATTATTTATCGTCATGAACTCGTATTTGATAGTATCGATTTTGGGTCAAGTCGGAAGTAGCAACTACATATATAATCTTTTTGATGGGCTGACTTGGGACACGCATATCTCCTAATATATAAAGAGTTAGAGGGCCTATTTTATACCAAATCAAAGGTATTTGAGTCTAGTTTTTGAAAGATCAAACCGTTTGTCAATATGGCATCAGAGTAAAAAGTTATGATTGTTTTACCACATACTGTCTGGGCAAAATGGGTAGGACCAAAATTATTAGAAAGTTGTGTTTTGACATAGTTCTGATGTAGTAGCGGTGGTGGGTCCTCATAACAACTTTTTTAGTTTGTTATTTTGAAGCCTTTTGTTGAGGTAATCTCCCTCCTACGACCCTCCTTCATAATTCCGCATTCTAGAATTGTTTTTATAGACTTTCGAGCTACGAAGTGGTGTTTTAAATATCGTGGCTCTGGGAAGTTCTTTTTCTCATTAATTTTGATCATTATTGTTGTATATAAATGTTGTTAAGATGTTAGAGGGACTTGTGGATTGTTAAGTTTCTTTTCAGAGTCGTGCACGATAGTTGTCAAATTGAAGAACGTGAAATACACCTTGTTAGATTGCCTCAGGAGCTCGCCGCTCTTGTGAGGTGTTGATAGAATCTTGTTACTAATATTAGCTATTGGTTTGGTAGAAATTGTGATGTTTATTTAGTTAAAGTAGGCTGGTCATAATGAAGACCTTAACGCCTTACCAATTGGTTGTGGCTCATTCATGTGGCTTTGTTGATTTCCGTATTTGTTGCATTACGATAAGTTGATCGAGCTTCATAGCAACAGTTTTGAGGCTTCAACTGAAAGGTTTGTTAAGGCCATCCTTCTTATTGGCATATTCCTTTATAGTCTATAGTGTGATAAGGCTAGCATATTATCGATGAATAATTTATAGCCGAAGTTCTCCATATTGGACATTTGAGTAGATTACTCCATCCTTACAAGATCTATTTTCCTTCTTTAGCGACCGAGCTGTAGACATGGATTAGACTTTCCTATAGGTTGCATATAGTAGATTCCCACTTGTGTTGTCTGCCATAGTAGATAAATTTACTCCTTATCAGGACTCTTACTCTATAAATAGAGACCTCGTGCTAGACATGACTTAGATTACTTGTATAGTCTCTTGTAGCTTATCTTGTTCACTTCTGAGGCTGTTTGGGTATTATGACTGTCTTTGGGGATATGTGCGTTGGTGTGATTACATTAAACACAATGTAGGGTTTAGTATGTATGACCTTTGGGGGAACAAATTTGTCTAATTTGAACTCTTATCGTACAGTTCCTTGGGTCTAGTTGAGAATGATGTTTGAGGCATAGACGATAATCAACACCTTAAGATGTGATTGATTATAACAGTTATAGACATCAAGTCTAGTGTGCCATTATAGAGTCATTTGTAGAAATTTTGAATTTGCGCTATCCTGGTAGAAGTCGACAAAAAGGGTGTGCAAGGGATAGTCCCTTATTTTGACAAGTTTTCTTAAAAGCTTATAGAACAACAAAGCTAGTTTTTGTAGCTGAATTACTCATAGCCTTATGTGATTTGGCTTACTGCTTGACTTGATATATTCATCCTTCGTGGAGATTTGTATTCTATTAATAGCGACCCCGACCATAGATACGAGTTAGAGATTATTCATATAGACCACTTATAACCATATTTCTTGTCTTTGGGCCATTCAATTGTTTGTTATTGCCCTCGGGGCTATTATTGTTAGCTATAGAGATATGACTAGTGCCTTAGAGGCTTATACGCATGTTGTCTAAGGGGATATTAAGATGATATGAAGCCTACATGCTATTTTGACTGCCTACGGGGCTATAGTAAAGCCTACAGGTTATTTTGATTTCCTAAGGGGCTATAATGAAGAATATTCACGCACGGGCTATAATGTTTGCCTAAATGAGCAACATTGAGTCTTCCAGGACAAAGAGTTTCCTTCAAGTATAATATGAAGCCAATGGGCTATTATGGTTACCTACGGGGTAATATTGAGGCATGTTCACTTAGGGGCTACTTGATTGCCTAAGAGGGCTACATGTTGATGCCTATGGAGCTATGTTGATGCCTAAGAGGGCTATATGATGCCAACAAGGCTATGTTGATGCCTAAGAGGGATATAGAATGCCTATAGGGCTATTATTGTATACAAAGTGCCTAGTGGGCTCAGGGCTTTGTATAGAGTGCCTGAGGGGCTATTGAGATGTAATGACTGTCTTTGGGGCTTTGTGTAGAGTGCTTGAGAGGCTATTGAGATATAATGACTGCCTACGAGGCTAGGGGACTACCAATAGGGGTATATAGACTGAATTGGCACCTCTCGGGCTTATGGGGGCCTAGGGGTGGTCTTGTTTGTTGTTTGTACCTGCCCTGCTTATGGGGGCCGATTAGGTTTAGAGTATGATTTGTGTCAAGAGTAGTTAGGCTATATTATGATGATTATTGATCTTCTTCCCTAAGTACTTCATTATTTGATGATATTAGTTAGCTCAGTTTGAGAAGTGGATTATTCAGTCAGTTATGGTTTATAAGGTTTATGTCAAGAATAGGTAAGTAAATTTTGGACAACCTTTGACTCCTACTTGAGTATTTGCAGTACCTACGATATGAATTTTAGCTATTTGTAGATTCAAGAGCGGGTAAGCACACTCAGATTATCTTTGACTTTCCTAGCTGATTACTTATAATATTTATGACATTAGCATCAGTTTCAGCTTTTAGTTGCCTTACATACTCGGTACATTATTTTGTACTGACTCCCTATTGTATAGGGGCACTACATTCATCCTTGCAAGTCCCGAGTAATGATTAAACAAACTTGCTGGATAGCACAAACGAATTTTCAGCAGATGGGTTGACTCATTTTGTTCCGTGGGTCACTAGAGAATCTCAGAGGTTTGCCTATTTATTATTTATAGACTTTGGGTATGCTGAGGCCTTGTCCCTCCATGTATTGTATTCATAGAGGCTTGCAGACTAGTCTGTTGGGTTGTATAGCTATGCTTTGTGCCGGTTGGGCCTTGTGTCATTGTTGATAGTTTAACTACAGTTGGTCTAGCCTATATTATGTATACATTCTTTCAGTTTTTGTGTAGATATCATGGTGGCCTCGACGGCCCAAACAAGACTTTTATGCTATATGTTTATTGCTTTATATGAACTGTTGGGAGTAGCTATCTTCTTTGTAGAGATTTTGATAGGGGCCTTGCCGGCCAAGGACTTATTTTTAAACCAAGATATACCTTTTTGTTTGCTTGATTATGTGTATGGTTGTTATGCGACATTGGCAAATGATTCAGCAGGGTCATCTCGAGCATAAGTTTTGGCATCAGGTTCTAGTTGCACTCCTCGAGTTTGGGGCATGACAGAAGTCTAAGGCACAAGATCTCAATATATCCTCGATCATCTAAATTATATGATCGGCCTAGACATCTTCTTGTGGGTTGAAAGTTCTTCTAATATTAACCTTAGTACCCAACCCATTGTTGAAGGTCTTCTAAAAATTATCCATAAATTGAAAACCATAATTTGAGATGATAGAAGTTGGAGTCCTATGCAATCAGACTATCTCTCTAATGTCCCACTTGGCATAATTTTCTGCTGAGTCGGCAGTCATAACTAGTAAGAAATGATCTGACTCTATGAGTTTGTCCAGGATCACTCAAATGAATTGTGGCTCTAAAATGTGAAAGGAAAATTGGTCACAAAATCCATAATAATCATCTCCTACCTCCACTCTGAGATCTTAATATTCTAGGGTAACTGATCGGGCCTTTGATGCTCATCTTTGACCATTCGACAATTAGGTTACTTAGACACAAAATTTACCTTACTCTTTTTCATGTCATTCCACATATATACCTCTTTAGGGTCATGAGCATATCTTTTTCAAACTAGGATAAACTGAGTATCGTGAACCATGAGCCTCTGGCAATATTCCCTCATGTAGCTCGTTAATATCAAGAACACACAAGCTGGCTTGGCACCTTAGAGTGCCATCTTCTCTTTGTTCAAAAGATAAAGTTCTTTGTCGATGAATTCCTTCTTTCAGCTAGAGTAGAATGGTATTGTCGTACTGTTTCTCTTTCACTTTTTCTACCGAGGATAATTTAGCTCTATTCTGAAGCACTACACCGCTATTCTTTGAGTTTAAGAGCCAAACCCTGAGGATTTCCAAGATGAGAATACTTCTAGCCATATCTCTCTTACCTTCCTCTAGATAGGCCATAATTCACATAGATCGTTAGTTGAGGGAGTCGGTTACAACATTTGTCTTACTCAAGTGATAGAGAATATCAATGTCATAATCTTTAATCAATTCAAGCCATCTGCTCTACCTCGGATTTAACTCCCTCTATGAAAGAATGTTTGGATGATTTTTATGATTGGTGAAGATCTACGTATAGTACCAATAAGATAATAACACCATATATTAAGTGCAAACACCATTACTGAAAATTCAATATCATGTGTTGGATAATTCCTCTCGTGTTTTAAGCAACCTCGAAGGATACACCACTACTTTATTTTGTTTCATAAGGACACAATCCAAGCCAACCCTCAAAGCATCACAATATACCACGAACCTTTCCGAACCCTCTGGTAGAGTTTATACAGGTTCTAAAGTCAACTTGTCTTTCAACTCTTAAAAAAACTTTTCTCACAAGTGTTCGGCTATTGGGATTTGGTTTCCTTCTATGTCATCTTTGCACACATAGAGGAGAGACCTTCAACAAAACTCTAAGTAACAACTATCCATGACTAAGGACAAAGTCCATGAGCCATGGACTCGACCACGAGCCATGAAGTTCTTTCGTAAGACAAAGTCTTACAGACTAACCCCTGGTCTCTAATCCATGAGAGGGATCCATGGACCGTTGATCAGACTACGGGTCATGGTTTCCCCTTGTTGAATCAGACCTGCAGGGTGACACTCTGCTCTGAGAACCACGACCAAATTCCATGGACTATGGAACAGTCCATGGGTTATAGATGGTGGTTGTGGGAATTATACCTGCAGCCTAGTAAAAACCCAATGAACCACGAGAGCGTTCTATAACTCATGGAACCATCCATGGATGGTGATTATTATCTGTGGAACCCAGTTTGTGAATTTTTCAGCAGTTTTCATTAAATTCCTCAGGGGTATTTTAGACTTTTTCCCTTGATTTTAACTCTGATAATAAGTTGTTTTAGGCATACTTTAAAAGGTTTAATCAGACTTAGCCTAGCTTTTCCTCATTCATTCGCTCAAGCCTCAGAAAGAAAGAACATAAACAGTTTTCTCTCCATCAAATCGAACGCTTTCTTCTCCAGAGCATCAGAACTCCATCGCCAGTTCTGAAATTTTTTTCTACCAGGTATATGGATATTCACTAAGGGTTTTGTTCACCCTTATGAACAAAATCTCAGGTTTTTACATTGAGTTTATAGTTTTATGAAACAAGGGTTCCTACCCAATTATGCAAATTATTATAGAATCTAGTCTTTATGATTTCTACTTGATTTACATCATGTTCAATTTTTTCATAATGATGTTGAGAGAAAGGAGAAGAAGCAAATAAGTGAAGTACTAGTACTAGTACTGCTTCTCTCTATTGTGAGCTTTCCTAAAATAAGATGATTGCCCTCATTTTCATTTTTTTATGTACTAGTTGTGGTTGTTCATTTCTTTCCAGCAACCAAATATTCTCCTTTGTTAATTCGCTTAGCACACACTACGAAGAAGCCAAAGTGGCCCCCACTTTCCATAAATAAAATATTAAATAGAAATTACTCGATTTTCCTTTATCACACTAGCACCAAACATACCAATTGTATACACTACAGTTATATATATTTGCACTATATGTTTCCTTAAAATATGTACACCACATAACTATTTATATATTAAGAGTTATGCTTGTTTAAAGTATTCAACTTGATTTAATATATCCTGAGGAATTACAGTCTCCCCCACTTAGTATTATTCATCCTTAAATGATGCTTATAGCTTACTTAAGGTTCCATAACTATCCATGATGTTCGTGAGACCACCAAATCAACTTCCACTTCACTCTACCCATCATAAGGCCTTAGAATTTGGCTAACTCTCAAAATTTTCAAAAGCTTTGGTAGAGTTTCCTCTGTAAATAGGAATTACTATCCAGAATACATACACATACACTTCACAGAGCTTCACAACAATTACTATGCTTAACAAATAATACACTAGGCTCCGCTTGGCGTTATATTCACACAAAAGTGTAACAAATATTGAAGCTTACCTTATGCTCTACATCTGGAAGTTGCATCAATGTAAAACTCTAGTATCATAGACATACATTAGGTACCTAAATATATCAAGTAAGAATCAATTGACAACTGAATAAATACAATAGAAACTAACTATCATAAAAAGTGACAAGTAGTTTAAAAACCTTATGATGGTTCATGGAACAAGTATGGTTATTTAGATTTCATATCTGCTTCCACTTCCCAAGTTGCCTCTTCTATGTTCTGGTTCCTCCAAAGTACTTTGACCAAATATATATCATTGAATCTTAACTTCCTGACCTGTTAGTCCAATATAGACACTGGGACTTCCTCGAATGACAAGTCTCCTTCAACCTCAATACCCTCTGTAGGGAAGACATGTGAAGGTTCTTCCAAGCATTTTTGTAGAATAAACACATGGAAGATCAGGTGTGCTGAAGCTAACTCTGAAGGTAATTCTACCTCATAGGCTACCTAGCCAATTCTGTATATAACTTTATAAGGCCGAATATACCAGGGACTCAACTTACCTTTCTTTCTTAATTGCATAACTCCTTTCATAGGCGACACATTCAAGAATACCAAATCATCAATATGAAACTCAAAATCTCTATGCTGCATATTTGCATAAGAATTTTGTCAACTTTGAGCAGTCTTGAATCGCTCTTGCATCATCTTGATCTTCTCAACATCTTGGTTGACTATATCTGGTCCTAATATCTGTGTCTAACCTACTTTGAACTAATCAAAAGATGATCTGCATTGTCCCCTATATAAAGCTTCTGAAACTTCTTTGGAACAATCTCTAAATATAGACTGTAAACTAGATATTAGGGTCCCATGTAAGCAAACATTCTCCTTTATATATAGCTTATCATAATCATTAGCTGTTCTGGTGGACATAACAAGCAAGAAATGGACTGAAGCCGATTAACTATCACCTAAATAGAGTCATGTCTATGGAAAGAGGGAGGAAAACCTATGACAAAATCCATATTAATAGAATAGCCTCCCATTTCAATACTTGAATACTTATGGTCTGAACTAGGACACTAGGCCTTTGCTGCTCTACTTTGACTTGTTGGCAATTAGAGCATTGTGCTACATACTAGTTTTAGAATCTAGTTGGACAAAAAAAGATTTTTTCAAGCGATTGTGTGATAACTTTTTCTTCTTCTCCATCATTCAAGATATTATGTGAATTAATATATTACTGAATCTAATGAGTTAAGCTTAAATTAAAGTAAAAAGAAAAAGATTTCTAAGGTAACTGTTCGCTTTAAAATCGAAAATGGATTCGATACAATTCACCAGAATCTAAGAAATGATCAAATTAGAAAATCATTTCTATTTTGATTCTATAAAAATTCCTACTATATATTTCTTTATATTATTCACCCAATAGACATCTTTAAGGTCATGATACATCTTCGTAGAGCTGAGATGGATTGAATAACGGGAGCAATATGCCTCAGCCATAATCTTTTATCTCAACCCATTTACATTAGGTACACATAGTCTACCTTGACACCTTAAAGTGACGTTTCCTACTAGCTCAAATATTATAACCTAATGCTGTCAAATCCCTTCTGATTACTGAAGCAATAAGGGATTATCATATTGTATCTCCTTCACCAATGCCACTAATGATGAATCAACCATATTCAATACCACAATACCATTATCTTTAGAGTCAATGAGTCGAACTCCTAGGCTTGGCTAATCTATGAACATCTCTGGCTACTTTATGGTGAACAAGTGACAAATGTGTGAGGCTACTCATAGATAGTCAACTGGGAGTGTCTGCTACAATGTTAGCTTTAGCTTTGTGGTAGAGAATATTGACATCATAATCCTTCAACAACTCTAGCCACCTTATCTGCCTCAGATTCATCTCTTTCTACTTGAATTGATGTTAAATACTCTTATAATCCATAAAGACAAGAACATACACCCCACAAAAATAGTGGCACCTAATCTTTAGCAAAAATACAACTATTGCAAGCTCTAAATCATAAGTGGAGTAATTTTGTTCATGCTGAGATGTGTATGCTACAAATTTTCCATTCTACATCAGGACACAACATAGGGAAATACTTTAAGAATCACAATATATAGCATACCCTTATGTGCCCTCTGGTAAGGCCAATACTCGCATTGTAGTGATTCTATCTTTCATCTCCTGGAAGATTCTTTCACAAGTATCTGACCACTGAAACATAGCTGCTTTCTATATTAACTTAGTCAATGGGGTAGATGTAAAGGAAAATCCTTCCGTAAATATCCTTTAGTAACTGGCTAACCCTAACAAACTACGTACCTTTATGGGAGTGGTTGGTCAAGTCCAATTTTTCACAACCTCTATCTTCTAAAAGTCCATTTTGATTCCTTCTCCAGATACCACATGGCAAAGAAAGGCTATTGAGTTCATCCAGAACTTTCACTTAAAAAGATTAGCATATGATTGGTGCTCACTGAGTGTCTGTAGCACTGATCATAGATGATCTGCATGCTTTGCTTCATCATGTGTATATACCAAGACGTCATCTACAAAATACAATCACATACATATCAAGGAAGTGTTTGAAAACCCTATTCATCATATCTATGAAGGTTGTTGGGCATTCATCAGTCTAAATAACATGACAAGGAACTTAAAGTTCCTATATCTTATCCGGAAAGCTGTCTTGGGATTGTCTACTTCATGAATCCTTAGTCGGTGATAACTGGACCTCAAATTGTTCTTTGAAAACCACTTAGATCACTGTAATGAATCAAATAAATCATTTATTCTGGGAAGAGGATACTTATTCATTATTGTCTCTTTATTCAGTTGCATGTAATATATACACATTAATGTGCCATCTTTCTTAAGCACAAATAGAACTGGCGTACCCCAAGGTGATATATTGGGTCAAATGAAGCCTTTATGAAGCAATTCTCTCAACTGTTGCTTTAACTACTTCAACTCTGTAGGTACCATTCTATATAGTGGAATTGATATTGGTTTAGTACCGAGATATACATCTATACCAAAGTCAATTTCACTGATGGGAGGTAATCCTAGAAGTTCATCAGGAAACATATCTGGACACTTATTCACCACTGGTATTGACTGAAGAGTCAGCACCTGCTTCTCAACTTCAAGGTCTGTTACTTTGACCAGGTGATTTACCCCTTTGCAATATGCTTTTTTGCCTTAAGATAGAAAATAAACCTCCTTCGAGGCATCATAGTATTACCCTTATACTCCAGGAATGGCTTGCATGAGAAATAAAATTGAGCAATCTTATCTTATCAAACAACTGTGGCATAACAAGAGGATAACTAATCTGTGCCCATGATAACATCAAAGTCGACCATTTCAGGTTCAATCAGATTAGCCAATGTATCACAACCACAAACTGTCATTATACAATTATAATAGATGCATCTAGCTATGATAGACTCTCCCACCAGAATCGATACTGCAAATGGTTCACATAATAACTCTAGCTATATTCTAAACATTTTAGAGACAAACGGAGTAACATATTATGGGTTAGCCCATGGGTCTATCAAAGAATATACATCATATGAAAAGAAAGATAAGGTACATGTGACCATGTCTAGAGATGCCTCTAAATCTTGATGACCAACTACTTTATATATGCAATTTGGGCAAGCGCTTAAACCATATTATGGGCTAGTGCTTGAGGACTGCGAGAAGAAGAAGGTCCTAATGATGATGAGGGTACTACAAATTTTGTAGGTTATGCTCTGTCACCTTTGCCTCAATCTCTAAGCTGCAAATAATCTCGTACCATATAACCCTCTTTACCATACTAATAATAGGTATTTGATCTATGTTGACACTCTCTTCCATGTGTTCAAACATACTATCTACATGTAGGTGAAGGTGGTATTCCTCGACTAGTGCACCTCTAAAGTCATAAGACTGGTGTAATGAACTATTCCATCATTATAGTAGAGTAAGGGCATAACTACCCATCTAGAAAAGCCTCTAAGGTGAGAGTTGATAAAATCTCAGCTAGGGTGAGCTTTGATAAAAATAGAGTGTTTTGTATCTTAGAGATGGTTGAGGCTCATGGTTCATACAATGGTAGTGTATATATGGATAGTCCATTATCATAGGATCCCCTAGGAAGTTTTAGAATGGAAATCAGGTTCCTAGAACTCGGGTTATAGGCATTGCCACATTGAGATTATTTCGTGATGTCTAGGAAATAAAGTGTGTTGTAAAATAAGGGGTTTAGGGCAAGATTTCAACATTTTGGAAATTGACATTCGTCATGATGGGCCATCATGATGAGTTGTCCTTATCCTAATGACTCACTGTGATGAGGATGCGGGTAGTTTACCTGTACTTTTTTAGTTTTTCTAGGTTATTTCCCCATAACTCCTATTTTATTCTAGAGCTCTAAGAAGAAACTTTCTCAATAAACTAGGGCATTCTCCTTCATTTGAGGTAAGTAAATCCATAAACCTCTTCGTGTATTGATTATTAATCTTTATAAGACCTTTAGGTTGAGGATTAATGATGGAATTCTTGAATCTGAGCTGTAAAATCATGAAGCTTGGGGAGAACCCTATGAGTAGGTGCAATTTCACCTAGTGGTAATTCTTCACTCAAGGTAGGTTGCAGTTTTAATCAGAGTTGAGAATTAATTTATTACATGATATGTGGTTAATATGTAGCTTGTGATTGGTCTTCGAATATGTTTGAATTGCATATATTTTCATGTTATACTTGGATAAATAAATTAGATGTACAAGAAGTGATGAGTGAGTTGAGGTAAATAAGTGTAAGTGTATTTTGGGGCACTTTGTATATCATGAGGGATAGGTCTGAGAACCTAGTTGTATTGATATAGATGTTGATATGATTACTACGGATCAGATACTATGCCAGTATGGTACATGGACCCCAGTGCATTCCCTGCAGATCAGGGCTAGTTGGCAGAAAAAGACCCTTAGCATGTGTGTACACTCTTTTATTTAGGAATGCATTATTGTATGGTCAGTCATAGTGAAATGGTTTTGGTGAACTTAAATGAGACACGAGGTACTAGATATGTTGATGAGAGATTGACAGATAGAGGTTCCACGTCTAGTGACTTGAAAGTGAACTCTTTTATATTTTTGTGGTGGAATTCAGTAACTTTTGTGAACTTGATATTTCTACTGTTGATTTGACTTAAGATGATTATTTGTTAACTGAACTAATTTTTAAGTGTTGAAGTGCCTTTTACTTGTTATTTGATTTGGCTGTATACTTGTTCTAACCTGAGTGGATCTATGATACCTATCAATACATAGTGTTTTGTATGATACTACCCTGTACTAATCTTTTGTTGAGTGCATACCATGTTCTTGAGGCTGAGATGCAACCTCGTCTAGACTAGAAGATTGACTACTTGATTCGAGGGTGAGAACTACTTTCTAGGTTGCCGTGAATCTTCTTCGAGGGTGAGAACTTCTTTTTCCAGACGATGAAACTCATTTATAATTCTTAGTTAATTTGGATATCTTAGACATTGTTTTTCGATTAGAGTTCTTGTACAATGACTTTTAGTTCTTGGGGGATGTTTTAGATAGCTAAATTTTTCCACAATCTATTATATTAGTTGATTTTCTTATCTTTTATATTTAAGTCTGGTTTTGATTTATTCTTGCTTAAAAATGGTTAAATATAAGGTTAAGCATTGGGTTAATTAGTTCTCCCACTGGAGGGTTAGTGTAAGTCTCACTCACGACTGATTAGGTCATGACATTTGGTGCTCTAGAAGTCTAACCCTACTCATGTCTATGTCTCGAGAATTGAGCTAGACCATTAGTTGTAGAGCATACTGCTAACTAAGTCTACCTAGGTGGCCCTCTACTGGTGGAAGCTCCACCGCTTTCCTGACACTAGCTAGTTTTCCTGGCTCTCTTACTCTGATCCATCTCGCTATCAACTTCATGATTATGTTTATCATTGTCTAACTACTGAGCATATGCTATGATCCTTGCTATATCATGTCCCTATTCAGGGTAGCAATTGAACAAATATCCTTCAAGTGATCTTCGAGGCCTCCCACAAAGTTTTGAATTCATGATGTCAAGGTACTAACTAACTCTGGAGAAAATCTGGAAAATGGAGTAAACCATAAGTTGTATTCTCTGACACTTAGATCACGCTGCTTTAAATTCAGAAATCCATCCACCCTTGCCACTCTGAGCTCTAATGTCAAAAAATGATCTATGAAGGCCTTCAAAAAGTCCATCCATACTGCTCAGGGAGCATTCTGCCCTTAAAGCTTCCCACATGTCATACAAAGCGATAGCAACATGTTTCAATTGATAAAAGACCAATTTAATGTAATATGTCTCTGATACCCGCATCACCCTATAGATTCTATGAGTCTCATTAGTGAAGTGTTGAGGGTCCTCTACAAGTCTGGAACCTTTGAACATTGGTGGACACATATGGAGAAAATCTCGGATCCTATATCCGGTTACCTCTCCCTAAGCAGCAACATATACCTCCATATTCTATCTTTAAGCTTGAGAGGCTACCTACTCTAAGAGCTACAGTATTGCTCCTCTAAGATCCTGCTCTGAGGCACCTAGTGGCAGTATAGGAACAACTATTTCTGCTGGTGGAGGTGCAAAAACCCCTACAAGTCCTTCTATCCTTGGCACCTGAGGGCCTAGAAGCACAGGACTCGACAAAATTTCTTGAGCCCTAATTTGATCCCTTTTTACTGGAGACAACCTTTTTGTGGCTGCTTTCTGAGTGGTGCTCATACTGGACCTCTAGAATACTTTGTCCTTTTGTGTAGAAGACATGATCTTTATCATAAATAAGTAGAATATGAGTCAGAAGTAACTTTCCATGACTAATCTCTATCGCACGATTTAGATTATAAAAGAAGGTAAAATTCTTAAATGCCCATGAAGTCCCTTAATTATAAATATGGTGTACAACACATTGATAAGTAAGGTCCTACTAGACACGACTTTGTATACTCCCTGGGACAACTGAACCTATGAGTTGATACTAAGTTTTTCACGCCCCAAATTGAAGAGGCGGACATGAACTGTATAAACATCTACTTTTTGAGTAATCCATGACATATATTAAGTTATAACCAATAAGCAAGCACAATAACTAACATGTTTTGTATATTTGTACGTATATATATACTATAGAGTTAGTTAAACAAAAACTATACATCATGACACTAGATAATGTCTAGGAAGCCTCTAAAGAGTTAATAAATGCTATAATATAATAAGTAGTTGGTTCAGGCCCCGACATACGCAACTAGAGACCTCTATATATAGACAAAATTACTAGACATAATCTGGCTCCAGATAGAGGTGGAGATCACAAAAATACCAGCTGAAGATGGCCAGAGAACCTAACGTGGATGTCTGCTCTACTGTGAACTTGATCCTACGTTAATACTGTAACGACCCTTCCTATTTTTATAATTGATCTAGTCATACAAGAATTGGGTTAGAAAAATTTTCAGCATTGGAAGTTGGAAATTTTAGGCTAGGCTAGTCTTGGATGAAATCCGACCAAGGTGAGGTCTAGGGAAATCCAGAGGGGGATTGGGTTAAATTAATAAATGTTAGATTGATTTTACTTTAGCTAAGGTAATAAGGAATTTGTAGGACATTTTGTAGGACTTTTTTAAATTGAATTCGAGTGAGTAGAACTTCCGATATCAAACTTAACGTAAAGGAGTTAGTCCAGGATGTCATGGTTTGAGGGTGTGTTGTGAAAAAAGTAAAACTGGGAGATTTTCTGAGTTTCTACCTTGCCACACCCGGTATAGCGGGTGGCAGGCTGCTATTTCAGCACCGCTATAGTGGAAATTAGAGTCTCTCAGCTCTGCTATTGCAGGAGGTTTCCATGAGTGGGTTCTACGGACCTTAGTTCATTCTATGGACCATCTTGTTCACTCGTCATATTTAACCTGAGGTCTGCCTATTTCCCCAGAAACCACGAGTGGGTCTACGAACAATAGTTTATTCTATGGTCCATCCTAATGACTTGTAGAACCATATCTATAGATGATCATTTGGTCCAGGATCTATGAGTAGAAACAACAAGTCGTGGTTCAGTCTACTGATAACGCTCAAACTACACCTCAATTTAAGAAGCGTAAGCGATCGTTGTCAAATATATAACCCAACAAGGTTGGGGTCGAATCCCACAGAGAATATGGTGATGATTAAGACTTTAGTGAAGTATGTGACTAGTCGTCAATCGTTTCCAGTAAATAACAGGGGGGGGTTTTGTAATCAAATTGTAAACAAAACAATAATAAACGTAGGAGAAATAATCAGTAGGAGAGAATGCGAACTAGGGACGTGGTTACCATGGCGTTGTAACAATGTCGATTCTAGGCTTAACCGGGTTCTTTCTATATGAATGTCACGAGGTGATTGCGTCAATTGTATCGTCTAAACGTCTCTCGACCAAATAAACAAATTTCCTTTTATCTTCTCTCGATCTCAAAAAGATGTGCTTTTTAGCTCTCAATCCTAACATCAAGTAGATTAATCCAGTTACGGCAATAATCTTTAAGACGAGAGTTGGTAGTCTCGAATCCTTGTTGTTAATCAAGTTTCCCGGTTTTAATCTCTTTCTCAAGCAAATTAAACCTAGGCATGTTCTAATGTTTGCAACCCACTAGAAAACGTACATAATGTATGATTAACAACGTGACAATACATAAATCGAACCCAACGCTACCCGGAATCTATATTGCTACGTTTGCCATGGCTCCCACAACCCTAGTTGCGGGAGTTTTAGTTAATCATGCTATAAAGAAAAGAGAAGAGAATTGAATTCATAATAAGGAGAAGAAGTTCTTACAATATAATGAAAAACCAATCTTCAATAATCCAAGAACAAGAAAAACCAAGAACTCACGAACACGAATTCAAGAATCCGAAAACGTGTTGTTGCTCTCAAAAAATGACTAAAAACTATTCTAAAACTATTGGGTCTACTTTTTTACATAAACCTAACATAGGGTATTTATAGGAGTAGTAGAAACCAAATCCAAAACGGGCTAGGAATTCCCAAAACGCGGGTCGCCGCCCAGTGCTACTGCCTTAGCGTGACGGCCAGGCTTGACGGACCGTCAGGGCAGTGACGGACCGTCGCCTGGGCCGTCACTGCTAGGCAGCAACACTGCCTTAAGTTGACGGTCCCAGTGACGGACCGTCAGCCTTGTGACGGACCGTCACTCAGGCCGTCACTCTTAGGCAGAATGTTATTTTTCGCGTATTTTCTTCCGTTCCCGTGTTTGTTTCCATTTCCTACAAATACAACATAAAAACATCAAAAACAACAATGGTTGCTTGAAAACGTACGATTGTTCTTAGTAAAAAGGAGTCGAAAGTGACGTAAATTGCTGTCACATCAACACCCCCAACTTAAAACGTTCGCTTGTCCTCAAGCAACATGACATAAAACAATAATACAACTCAACTAAGAACACAAACTCATGTCTATAGCAACTCATGGTCATCCAAACTTATTCAATTAAATCAAGCTCCCTTGTAGCACACAAATGTATGAAACACTAACTTGCAAGGATCCAAACATGTCATTCCGATATGATAGAATATTATGCATACACATACGCAGCTATCCTAACAATCAATAGACAATATAGACATCTTGGTGCCCTCACCACAAAGAAATCCCACACATAAGATTTGGGACTAGGTAAGCGCTCACACTCACAACCGATTTCAAACAATGCACATGCGATACCATAGGCTTGCCCTTACTATTCTATTTCAGTTCTTCAGAAAGCTACTTAGGATCACTACAGGACTTGTATTTGCTTGTAATGAGGCTTCGGGTGCAGGTAGGATGCATTTAGGTGTTAGTGACTAAGCCCTCCTTGGAACCATTTACATCTTATCACCACATAACTTCACTTTATCCATCCTTATTCACCTTTTTATTTCCTTGATTCTAGATACAGGTGCGACCTCTTTATTGACAATTCTTTTTGTTTCTTTTTCGATCTTTTTTATCTTTCTTTATTTTTCTTTTCTTTTCTTAGGCGCACACCCGGATTTTCATTCTATTCAACAACAATCATCTCCATCCCTTTTTTTTTTCTTCTCCTTTACCACTGTAGTAGCCACCCTCAACTTAGGCTGATTGCCTACGTCAAGGTGCACAATGTCCATTGGTAGGACCAGGGCCAAAACAGGGTTTACCTCTATAGTAGCCACCCTCAACTTAGGTTGTTTTGCCTACATTGAGGTGCACGATGTCCAAGGAAGGACCAGGGCCAAGATAGGGATTCAAAGTTAAACAGGAATGGTGACAGGTTATTGAAAGAATAAGGTCAATTACGGCTCAAACAGGGATCAAAAGGATTATTTATATTTGGACGGTCTTTTAGGTTAAGTGGACTGCACACAAAAAGGGCCTGTGATCCTTTCCTAAGCAACCAACTTCAAACTTAACAAAATAGACCGGGCAAGTTCTAGATGCATGCACAGAGTAAGAATTTATAACAATTAATCTCACACACTCTTAGCACAAAGAAACTATATCGCTACCAACTATCAAACAACCGCTCGGCTTAAGCATACTCATTCTAATCATATTCACACAATGACATTCAAGGATCCAGACAGTCAATTGTTTCAACATAAGCTCAAAACCAGAAAATTTTTCAAGGGGCCTCGTTTTTAGACAAGAACAACGCATGCTTGCTATAGACACTAAAAAAAAAAATTTAAAACAACAACCTAAACATGCCGGTTCTACTAGATAGCACACCGTAGGGAAAAGAAATCGGCAACAAAAACCCTCGGTGGTGACTCACAGGTTTCCCAACACCCTCAACTTAGACTCATGCATTGTCCCCAATGCATATATATGCAAACTAAAAACTGTGAGAATAAAGGAATACCTGTGAAGTCGATATGACTCAATTTCCGGAATGATGTTGGAGACCGCCAGGGTCTCCAAAACAAGAGAACTCAATGGAGTGTTTGCACGCGCTGCTGATTCGATGTTGCTGTCCAACTTCTTCTTTTGTTGGCTCCGCAGCTAGTCGTGACCGCTTCTTCACTCTTTCTTTGCAGATTCTCTTGCGGTGTTTTCGCTTTCTAGATTTAATTTCACCGCCTTCCTCTACATGTTTATGCTCTCGCACCATACTTCTTACCACAGCTAGAGTCTCGACCAAACTCTTCTCCTCAAGGTGCACATCCGCAGGGGCTTCCTCACTAGCATTGATGACCGCGACCACTCTCATGTCACTTGGTCGCTTCATCAGCTTGGTCACATCGAACTTGACGACTTCATTGTTTAGTCTGAAGGTCAGTTCATTCTTTTCCATATCAACCAACACTCTTGCGGTGGCTAGCAATGGTCGTCCCAAGATTATGGGGACTTCAAAATCTACTTCGCAATCCAAGATCACAAAGTCAGCTGGGAAAATAAGCTTACCAATCTTCACTAGCACATCAGACAATACTCCAACAGGTCGTTTTATCGAACGGTCAGCCATCATCACTCTCATGGACGTTGGTTTAGGAGGTCCCAAACCCAATTTGTCATACACTGCTAGCGGCATCAAATTGATACTAGCCCCAAGATCACACATAGCTCTTCCGAATTTGAGCTTCCCGATAGTACATGGCACAGTGAACGCACCTGGATCTCCTTTCTTTTCCACTAATGATCTAGAGGAAATAGCGCTGCAGTGATGGAGGTTGTCTTCCGGCTCAAAACTTACCGTCCTCTTCTTTGTGATCAAGTCCTTCATGAACTTGGCATAACCGGGCATTTGTTCCAGCGCTTCCACCAATGGTATGTTTATTGAAATTTGTTTCAATATGGTGATGAAGTTCAGGAACTTACCGTCGTCAGCTCTCTTCTTCAAACGCTGTGGGAACGGAGGTGGGTGTCGAAACATCATAGTTGGAAGCTTTTCAGCTTCCTTGCGTTTCTCTGTGGGCTTTGGCGTTTCCTCCTCTACTGCCTCTTCATCATCCGCAGTATCACCTTGAGTCTGAATTACCGGATGTGATTTCGGTAATAATTTTCCGCTTCTTGTGGTGATCGCCATACAGCTTGCATTATTCTGCGGATTAGTGGTGTCGCTCGGCAAAGTACCTTGTTTCCTTGGGTTTAGAGATGCCGAGATGTGACCCACTTGCTGCTCTAGTTGTTTGATAGCGGTTGAGTGTGACTCCACTCCCAGACTCAATGTTGATAGCTCATTCCGCATTGCCTTTACCCCAGAGTCAGTCGACTCTACCTTAAGCAGCATCTTTGCCATCATGTTCTCAAGTTTGGAAGTCTCAGCCTCGCT